>QWTY01066813.1:4460-30823 GCA_008033365.1 Pseudorectes ferrugineus
CCCCCCCCCCCCCCCCATTTTAAATGAGTTTAAAACTGTGTTCCAGACAGCTTGTGAACAATCAAGATTCAGGGGTGGTTTTGTGAGCAGAAGGGCTATTATTTGGGTTTTCTGGCTGGGTTCCAGCTCAAGGGGTCTCAGTTGGGGTGAAATGCCTCCTTGCTATGGGCAAGCATAACTGTTGCCTCCCCCTCCTGTTCCTCAGGGACCGGCAGCCTCTCTTCCCATTTTTTTCATGCTGATGTCCTTCAGAACTGAGTTAAGCTCGAGTGATCTCGCCCACATGTATTGAACTTGACTCCTGCTAGCAGTGAAGGGCTTGTGTGCCCAAAATACTGAACGATTGTCTTGCCTCTCTTCCAGTGGTGAGCGGCTGAAGAGAGGCGTTCCCAGCTGTGTGTCCCTCTCAAATGAGTCAAACATGAGCGATCTTAGGCATCCTTTGAAGGAAGGATGCTGCTCTGGATAGCAGTAGCTGTGCTTTTAAGGATTCCAAGGGGTCTGAAAGCTCTGCTGTAATTATATGTAGCACTAAACTTTTAAAACAAACATATATAAATATGTATACAAATGTTGTGTTGCTTTCTGAGTTTGCCCACAGGGTATGATGGAGTTGTGTTGAAAATAGTGGGGAATACTTGGAGGGCTTTGGGGTCCCTGAGTGTTACCTGCCTGCAGCAGTGCTTAGGCACTGCTTAAATGTGCTTAATCAAACATTTGCCTGTGTCTCCTGCCAACTGAAGTTAAGCGCCGTGCTCGAATTCAAGATGTAGATGGGAGGGCAAGTCAGGGACAGTGCTTGAGTTAATTCTTCAATGTAGACAAACTCTCTGGTAATTAGTCTGTTTATCCAAGTCCTGCAGCAGTTTAGCATTCCTGTTCTGTTGTTCCCTTTGCCTGTACTCTCCCCTCCTGCTGCAGTGCTGTTCAAAGTCCATCTCGCCTCAGAAGTGGCTCTGCCTATCAATAATACATCAAGCCATGTTCCTGGGGCTGTGTGTGCTTTATAAAGTGCATTGTGTGGATAGCTGCTTGTATCATTTCCAAATGCTTTTCCTTGCAAGAAGCCTGCTAATGCAGCGTGGTTCATCGTGAACTGAATTTATCACTTAGTGATATTTCTCTTACAAACACCCAGCCTGCCCGACCGTGGGAGCGAGGTTGGTGTGTGTGTATCCAGGTGGTGTTTTATTAACTGTGTGTTGTTAAACAGCTTTGCTGTTTCCTGTTGCTGCTGACTCTGCTCTAACGGAGTCATAGAATGGCCTGGGTTAGAAGGGACCTTAAACATCCCCCAGTTCCAACCCTCCTGCCAAGTGGACACCTTCCACTATCCCAGGTTGTTCCAAGCCCCGTCCAACCTGGCCTTGGACACTTCCAGGGATGGGGCAGCCACAGCTTCTCTGGGCAACCTGTGCCAGGGCCTCACCACCCTCACAGGAAAGAATTTCTTCCTAATTTCCAATGTAACCCCATACTCTTCCAGTTTAAAGCCATTCCCCCTTGCCCTGTCGGTACATGCCCTTGTCAGAAGTCCCTCTCCAGCTCTCTTGTAGCCCATGAAAGTGCTTTAAGGTCTCCCTGGAGCCTTCTTTTCTCTAGGCTGAGCAACCCCAGCTCTGAGTCCTGAGAGAATCCTGCTACCTCGTGTGACTGGAGCGGGTGCCCTTTGCAGGCCAGCTGCGAAGCTGCTCGGTTCCCTGCCCCTGCAGCCCAGGATGTCTCGGCTGGTGTGAGGGGTTCCCGTGCTGAGCGCTCCGTGTGCGCAGCGTGGCTGCACCGAGCTGTCCCCAGGCCGTGACCCTCCTCGTGTTCCCAAACGGAACGCTGCAGGTCACAGGAAGTACAGCTGCATTTCTTGGAGTCTCCTCAATTCTTTAAAAGGATTTCCTGGGAACAAAGGCTCTTATTGCTCTTTTTCTTCTTTTTTTTTTTTTCTTCTTCTGACTGCTAATAATCTTGGCTTCTTGTTCACTGTTCTCTCCCTTTTTAAGGAGGCTGGGGAAATAATGGTTTCCTTGTTTTTTTAATTCTGAACTAAGTTTGCCGTGGTATCTGTAGGGCAAGTAAGTCTCCTTTTTGCCTCTTCCCGGCATAAGAATACCTTTCATTTAAGAGAAACTATAAATCTAAAATAACAAAAATTACAGTTTGACCTTTATTAGTTAGGAAAATAGTGATGTGATGAAATGGCTACTGAGAAGGATCAGTGGGAACAATCACATGGGCCTTTACTTGTTGTTTTCCTGGCTCTGCTCTCCAGGAAGCCCCATGCTTTGCCAAAATTGGTTCTTAGCCATTGCAGCTATAATGCCACGTGGGGCTTTAAGTTTGCTTTGACATCTGCACTCACCCAAATGATCAGTTCCATCAAATTTAGATTGAGCAAAGGTGGAGGGGACGACTGGTGAGGGCTTGCAGCAGAGTTCCCTGCTGACCCATCTGTCCCAGAGCAATCTCACCCCACTGGAGCTGGTGGCTGCCCATGGGAGCTGCCTGCCAGATGTGCCTGCTTGCAGCACAGCCCTTCTCTCCCCTGGCCTGGCAGTCTGGAGCAGGAGGGCAGTGGGATGCCATGCCATGGGGAGAACCTCTCCCTGCAGCCCAGCTTAAGGGCAGCATCCTCAGGGAGGGCTCTCAGGTGGCCAAACAGCCACTTTCCTTCCTTTTCCCACCCCACCCTGCCCCTTCACATCATCTTGGGGATAATTGCAGCTATTTGGGGGAGCAGAGAGCTCCAGCTGCTGAATCAGTGGGCACATGCATGTCTGGATCGTTCTCCCTCGGGGTTTGGGACTAGACTGCATCTTCACAACGCTGGCTATAAAGGATCTGTGACTGACATGAAAGGACTTGGAAAACATTAAAAATTGGTTTAGCCCTGCCCTGGCACCTTCTCCCTCTGCTTTCATGACATGCAAGTGTGAGCATCAGAACTTGGCTTTCTGGGACTAATCCAGCCTTGGCTCGAGGAAATGGATATTTAGGCGGTGCTCCATGAAGTCAGTGTTACAACTTTGTAAAAAGTGCCCTTTGAATCAAACCTGGTTCCTTTATGCTCAGACAGAGAGAATGGATGGTGTTGGCCTGGGTTAGCAGACTCCCCTGCTTATCTTGTTCAATGCTCTCTTCCCTCCTTGACTTTACAGTGCTGTTGGGTCATACCTCACTTGGGTCCTGGGGTTTGCATGGCTGCCATGTGGGAAATCAGCTGCAATCCTCAATCTGCTGCAAATCTGATGGAAAACTTTGTTGTTCGGCTTAAACAAGGAGTTGAGGAGACTCGTAGTGGCTCATTGACCCTTTGAAAATACACTGAGGATGGATTATGCAAAGTTCAGCCTTCAAAACCATATCCTGCACTCTGGTGTGTTTTTCTGGTTTTATCTGTACTAACAAAGCTTATTTTAAACTCTGTATCAGCATCCTTGTATGGAGGCTCCAGTATTACTTCTGGATTTATTAGAGCCAGCTTCACAGTGTCAGATTTGCATAGGCTTAACAAGGTTACAACGTACAAGTTTAATTAAAAGTAGTAGAGCCCTTGGATAGGAAGTCAAAACCTCAGTTGTTAATACAGTATGATTAAGTTTCTGAGTACCTAGCTAGTAATTACACAAAATTCATTGCAGTATGGAAAGACTGTTTGGAAACAGAAGCATAGAGGCATGTAGAAGGAGGCTTTTGCAAATACCAACTGCCTGAATTGTTCTACTCTTAGAAAACCATTTTCTCCCTTCTGTCTTACATAGTACTGTTTTTGCTGCTTGGAGTTTGTAACTACAGCCTGTTCCTTTACTTGGCGTGGGTGGTTTTAAATAGCTAAAGCTTTGAGGTTTGCTTGTCATGAGGTGCTGCAATCCAGTCATTCATTTTCTCTTCCTTGGTGAGTGTTTACGGAAATTTTGAGGGCTCAGCGAGGACTTGGACTCATCCAGAAGCAAAATAATCTGTCGTGAACACTCTTGGATTACAGGGAAGGCTGGATACCAATCTGTATTCCCTGTTTTCAACTAACTTGTAGGGAGTGGTAGTCAGTGCAAGACACTGATTATTTCAGCAGTGACCTTTTCAGCATCCAGCATATTTATTGTCCAAAAACTGTTGGAAAAGCTATAGTGAGATGGGCCTTTAAAGTCTGGATTGCACGCACAGAACTGGAGTCTAAGCACAGAGTAACAGCTCTGGGTTTAGGCTGTCTTTTGTTGCTTTCCCTGAGGGAAGCCTGGAACAATGAGGTGAAGAGATGTGTTGCAGCCCCCGAATGGGTTGGCAGCAGAGCCCTGAACCCGAAGCCAGACCATGCTGTAGTGTGATCACCAAACAGTAATTCTGGAGCCACAGCTCTGGGCAGACACACAAGTGCATTGCTCTGCTGCTGCATGTGGTGCAGGTATCTGTCCTGTGCTCATTCTACACGAGTACAGCTCCTTCTGAGCCTTAGGTAAACTCCATTTACCCTGCTCTGCGTGGAGAGTCGAATTCTTCAGTGCTGCAGTGATGGTTGTTTTTTTTTTAAGAAAGAAATCCATGGATTTCTTTTGGCAAGCAACTCGAAGTAAACTCGGAGATGTAAAGCTTCATAAATTACTCATCTTTTCCACACAAAACTGGGTGAAATATAGGGCTTGTCTCAGACATTTTCTAATGATCAAATGTATCTGGCTTCAGACTGAACATCTGAAAGAAACTTCTGGGAAGGAGAGCCTTGGAATAAACAGCAAATGAAATACTTTACAGCCCTCTTTTGTATTACCAGGGGAGGAGGAGAGTGATTACTTCTTAGCAAATTAGGCTACATAAAAGAACTCTATATAAGGATTATAAGTGCCCTAATGAGTAATAATCAGTGATGCAAGCAGAAAGGGGAAATGCATTATCACCAGCTGCATTGCTGCCGTGTCTGTGAGGATTACTGGGGTTTAATGAGGACCTGCGGGAAGCTCTTTTAGTAATTCCGTCTTGCAGGAGGTGATCTCTCAGCCTACAGGTCCCCAGCTTGCATGAAGAGCGGGGAGAAATCCTGAATTAAAAAAGAGTGCGGTGTTGCATCTTGGGAGCCCTGTGCTTGAGATGTCTTCTCTGCAGAAGAGAGCCAGCAGGCATCTCCGTGTGGCAAGTTGTGCAGTGCTGCACACGCAGCTCGTATAGATCTTCCCCATTTGTCCTTCTCTTCCCTGCACTTCATTTCTTGTGTTCTCCTGGTTCATCTAGGCCACCCTCTGTAGAGCACTGTGTTGATGTAGTCCTCTCTTATGCTTGTCTTGACCTGCAGATCCCCAGATTTAGAAGAGGATGCCAGTTCAGCGTCTCCTAGACCTTGTCTTTGCTGGGTTAGAGAGATGCTAGGTACCTAAGGATGGTAGACAAGGAATGTGTGGGAAGTGGAGGTTGTGTTGCAGCTCAGCAGCTAGGGGGTTTCATAGAAATCAAAGTTTTTGCAATGTTTTTGCAAGTGATGACTTGCCCTGTAGATAAAGCAGGAGCTGTGTTTTACTATTTGGTCAGGTACGGAAGGCTATTTTCTCCCCTCGTAAGTTTATAGGATTCTTAGAGGAAATTTCAGGATAAAAGGAACTGAGACAGAAGCCCCATCATTGAATCAGTCTCTCATGTTGTGTGTGGAGGGGTCTCTGACGAGACTAAATGAATGTACAGTAATGAGGGTGCGTTTGGATTGCAGGAGGTGAGAGATACGGTGGTGACTTTCCCTGAAAAGACCACTTGGAAAGACCTTCTCCCATCTCCATTGCTTCCACCATCCCCTCCATGGGACAGCAGCACGTGCTCCTGGGTATGGCTCAAAGGGACAGACCCTGCAGCCTTCCAGTGAGAGGCTTAGGTTTCACCCAGCCCTTCTGCACAGGGGATGAATCTCCCTATGCTCCTCTACCTCTCCTGAAGATGGTCCCTTCCCCAGTTTCCCTGGTGGGAAATAATCAGTTTAAGTGATATTGAAGTCTTTTTTGCTGTCTCCCAAATTTTACACAGCAGTTTAAAATCTGTTTGGCTGAATTATTGGATTCTGGGAACATCTGTTTGTAGGATGTTTAATAGAAACATCTTTCTTTGGGATGTATCCTGCTTCTAATATTAGCTCTTCCCCATGGGAAAGATGGTTATTAGGTGATTTCTAAATGTAGATATAATACAACAAATACTTAATGGTGCACTTGTTTACCCTCTGCCTCTTCTAAGTAGTTCTTTCACACCTGACCTTTCATTTTGGAGTCTAAGCAAAGTTCGCCTCTTTCCTTAAAAAAAACCCCAACTGCTCTTCCACAAAATAAACCAACCAGTTAAATATGAAATATTTATTTATCCGTATTTCATGTGGAATATGAAAGTGGCTCTCACTGAGCTGGTTTCTGCTTGGCTGCTATGGTGGCTAGGGCTTTTTCTTCCACGAGAGTGAAAACTGGGTGGGTGAAGTAGGAGAGTTTATTGGACTAAGTTGAGTGGAAAGCTCATAGGTGAAGATGCCGCTTTCTGGGGTCAGATATACAATCATAGACTGGTTTGGGTTGGAAGAAACCTCAACGACCAGCCAGTTCCAACCCCTGCCCTGCCGTGGGCAGGGACACCTCTCACTATCCCAGGTTGCTCAGAGCCCCGTCCAGCCTGGCCTTGATATCCCCACCTGACTCTGTTTCAGGATGTGGTACAATGAATTTTGTCGGTTGAAATTCATTGTGATTTAAGGCTTATTGTTTTTGTGGGGTAACTTTACTTTTATGCCCAGGCTCTGTCTTCTTGTTCCCAGGCCTGGTGTTTGTAAGCTCTTTTCCATAAACCTCACCACCTTGCTCCTGACACACTGCAGTGCTTGGCTCAGAGCCCTGGGCTGTGGATGCCAGCACCTGCTATTAATAAGTGGAGCCAGACCATCCCAGCTGGAGAGAGATCCTCTCATCACAGGACACATCCGTGCTCCTGGCAGGACCAGCATTTTCTCCATGCTGCCATCAGGACACGTGTTGCTCTTGACCTGGGGTGTTTGCAGGAGCAATGGAGCTGTTGTGGCTGTCCCCCTGTCTGGAGGCTGGCTAAAGTGCCCTCTGACAAGTGGTTGACATAGTTTTGCATATTATGACCCTGGAGAGCTTGGGGGGAAGCTGCTGCTGGTGACTTTTTAACTTGCTGTGTAATTGGTCTACACTTGAAGTGGTGGTCTAGAAGTGGAAAATGATTTTGCATATTGTTTAGCCCCTGAGTCTTGTACTCTGCCTGCATCTTTTCTGTGTCATGAACTGCCTCCTTGCTATTTTGCCTGAGAGAAAAGCTGTTTTTTCTGTTGTTGCATGACACTGACCTCTTTAAAAAAGGGCAGACTGAAAGCTAATGAAGTTTTTCCTCTGAGAATAATGCTGTCTAATTGTTAGTGAAAGGGTTTTTAATACTGGTGGCAACATCCTTGTTTGTTCCTTAACTAAAGTGCTGTAATAGGTTAGTTATAAAGCAGATTCCTGAATAAAATCAGGTAGTGAGACTAACTGTATTTGCCAGTGGTGGCTGTGGGACTTGCCCTGAGGTTGCTGATGGAGCAGCTGCTGGGCCAGCCAAAGGAGGGAATCGCTGAGTTCCTGCAGCAGAATCTGATCCTGTGAGAGGCTGATTTGGATGTGTCTCCTCTACCTGCATAATAATTTCCGCCAAAGGTGCAGGGACGTGACACCTGTTTGGATCTCTTCGCCTTCTGCCAAATGTGGTCAAAACTGACAAGCAAGTTGAAAATTTGATAGGGTGAGGACTGACAAACAACACTACCACATGAGCTTAATTTCCTTAGGAATCCAGGCCAGAAATATGTGCTGAGGGTTTTATTCTGCAATCGTGTGCTTTAAAACTGTGTGGAACAACGTGATTAGTGGAAATGGTATTTTCAGGATTATTTGCAGTGCATATGAAAGCAAAACAGCTGAATCCTGTTGTGTGCATGTGTATTAGCATGTAACCAACTTAAAAGGGCTGAAACAGCCCAAGTGTCTGCATAGAGAAAAAGCAGAATACATGTATAAAACTTATATGTGAAGCTGGCAAAACATCTAGTTATGTTGATCCTAATTTCTAGGGTTTTCAACTCTAATCCTTTGGCTGCCTCTTCTTGACAGCAGCAAAAGGATGTTATTTTGTTCCTTTTCCTGGTAAGTGCTTTTGGGTTTTGCTTCTTGCAAAGCTTCCTTCTCTCTTCCCAGCTCTGGAAACACAGAGTTGGGTTGTGTGTGCTTCAGTAATAGGATTCTGTAAGTTTGTGGTGATTGGAGCGATTTAAGTTCCTTCGAGGAATGTCGAAGTATTGCTGCGAATGAACTTCAATGTGAAGGATGCCCAGAACAATTAAGGGTAATTGAAGGGCAGGCATGTTCCTGGAAAGTGTTATGGGGAACCTTATGTGAGAGCCTGATGCCTTTTTGTCAAGGAATATCATGTGCTTATTTTGAGCAGAGTTGGGAAGGAAGACAGGAAACAGCATGTGGCAACACCAGTGAGGTTTAGGAGATGAACACCACTGATAGAGCAGTGCCTTTTGCATTTGATGGAGTGTGCCAGGGTTGAAGAGATGAGAGACATGGAGGCTTTTCCTGGCTCTTTTGCATATGTAGTAGAATAAAGCCAAACTGGTGCCTGGGAGAGAAAACGCTTTGATAATCTTCATGTGTTAATTTAGTGATACCGCTTCATTGCGGTATCTTGCCCTAAAAAAAAGCAGTCTCCTCTAACAGAACTCTCGCAGCCTCTCTGTGCTTTGGGTTGTTGTCTGATTAACAGGACCCATGGCTTTAGTCACCTCAATGTCAGCAAACGTGACACAACTATGAAGGGAGAACACTGACAGCACCAGCACCTGGTGCTCTCAGATCTGTCGTTCTCTCATATCTGATTCCACAGACTTATCATCACCCTGCTTCAATAACATGGGTTTTGGGGCATGAGGTCTTCAATTAAATTAATAAAGTAGTCATCCATGTCTTTCAGTCACTTCTGCATCTTCCATCAACTGACACCTGCATTTTCACAGATGATGAACTGCATAATCTGTTGCTTTGGCTTGTAGAATTAAAACAAAGCACTAGCTGACAGAAACTGCATGCAGTGGCACTCCAATTCAGAGATGGACACAGTGATTAATATAAAATTAGTCATAGATTAGTCATATTTTTTCTTTGTGTAAATCATGTCTAGTTTCACTTAATATCTGATAAGTTAGTTATTTGAAAGCTTTTATTTAAACCTTCTGCAGTTTGTTCTTGCTGCTGGTCTCACAAGTACATCATTGAATGGTCTGTCTCGTGTTATTCATCTCTTGACTCATGAGATTATTCAGAATATTTTATTATGCTTCCAGAAAGTGTTTTTTTGCTGTGGTGATTGGCTATGTTGCCTGTATCCTCCAGTGCTGCTGTGTTGATTCAGTGACTTCTGTGCATGTACATTGCTCAAATATACTGTTTTGTGGTAGGAAATGTTGTGTGAGCTATCAGCTGCTTGGGTCACTGGAGTTAATGATGTGGTTAGTTTTGTTCAGGCCCCTTTAGTTGTGCCAGACCTCTGGGTTTGGATTGAAACTTGTTTTTTAAGCTCAAGGCTGGCACTTGCAAATGCACAAGTTTTGGGTTTCAGCTGTGGGTGCAGTAAGACCCAAAACCAGACTGACTTGTTGCTGTGGATGCTGTGTGATTTTTGTCTGTGTCGAAATGTCTGCGGCCTTCTAGAAACCAAAAATAAAGATAAGGGCTGAAGCATCTGTGTTTTCTGTTCTTGTCTAATTTGTCTGAGTGCAGCTAGCCTGTCCCAGCATAAATAAGAGATCTGCTACATGGTCTGCAGCAGCTGAAAAATGCATCCTGGTACAGGGTGATTTAAAGGTGAAAGTGGCTGTGTTGGTGGGTGATACTTGGCGTGGATGGATGGTGTATACAGATGTGAGGAAACTCTTCAAGCTGCAGTCCTGATTGCTTCCATTCAGATTCAAACCAGCCTTTGCCCAAAGGCCTTTTACAAAAAATTGTGCCATTAGTGTTCCAAAATAAGACATGCATCAATGGCTTTTTCCATGGAAAACCATTAGCTCTCCAGATCATTCAAACTGTTAGTGTTTCTTCATTGCTTTGCTTCTTGGCTTTAAATCCTCCTCCCAACCTTTCCAAGGCAAGATAGCTGGACACAATCAGCTTGCATCAGTGACTTCCTTGGAAGTGTATATGTGAATAATTTTTCCTTAGTAATTTTGAATCCTGTTGCCTGTGGAAATTTCTTTTAAAAACGTAGGAAGAATGTCATAGTAGCTTTTTAGTTGAAACACAAACAGGCAGACATGAGGCAAGTGTGTGGGAGGGAGCAGTAATTGGAATTGTGCTGTGACTACCCGGGTCCCATGTTACAGAGTCATTTTTTAGCTTTTGGTAGAGAGGAGGGGCTCTTTCAGATCTTGTATCTCAAAGCCCTGCTTTTCTTGATTAGAAATGATTAGGCAAAGCAGATCTTTGTTTTTATGTAGTAAAGAACAGACATGAGTCAGACTATTTGCTTGCAATGCTCTTGCATTCTTCTGAAAATGTTCCTGAAACAAAGCTCGTAGGAGTCACAAAGTAAAGAAATAGTGCTGCACCTTTATTGTTAAGCTGTGCCCCTAAACACAGTGCAACATGTGAATTTTTCAGGTCTTTGAGCACAGGGCTGTGTCCTGTTTAAATTCACACAGTGTGTAATTAATTGCATGCGGTTGTGCTTGAATTTGAAAAAGAAATGGGTGGCTATTGCAGAAAACATTTGATTGGCAAGGTAAAATATTACTGCTGAACATGCAAGATTGTGGGATTAGGATTTGCATTTTCTTCCTGGTTAAAAAATTAGAGTCTGGAACAGAAAAAGAAAATCATATCGTGCACCTTTCTTTTCTGGGGTTACTGGAGAGGTTCCCCCAGGGCGTTTATAAACTGTGATGTTCTCTCTATGAAAGCAAAAACCCAATTAACTCTTACCTGGTTTGCCTAGTCCTGCTCTTCTTAGATGATCCTTCCTAATGACTGGCTCTTGGTTATGAGTGTGGTTTTCTGGGAGGTTGTTTTCGTGATACTGAAAGTGAACTTGGATTGAACTCGGTGGAGAGCTTTGCTCTTGCTGTCGAGGCTGGAGAGCCCCCGGCCGCCTGTGTGCCCTCAGGTCGGGGCTGTGTGTGACATGGGAGCAGCTATTCCCTCAGTGGCTGTTCTTGGATGATAATTTACCCTTCCAGTTAAACCAGAAAAGCCCCACCCTTTCCCAGAAGTCCCGACAAGTCCCAGTTTTCACTCATCGACTTGAACTCCAGACTTTCCCTGGGGGCTATCAGCCTTCCTGGCATCCCAATGCAGGGCACAGGGCGTAGCCCCCTGGATCTCTGTGTCCTGTGCCCTGTTCAAGCTGGAGAAATGCTGGGATGAACATCACAGCCAGTCCTATAGGAAATACTTCTGTAACCAGTCTTCAGAGGTGAGGGTGTGCAAGAGAGGTTTCTTTAGCTTAGGGTTAGAGGGTGTCTGGTGGTGTCGGGGTTTAACCCCAGCCAGCAACTAAACCCCAAAAAGTCACTTGTTCGCTCCTTTCCTGGTGGGACTGGGGAGAGAATTGCAAGGGTAAAAGTGAGAAAGCTCATGGGTTGGGATAAAGATGGTGTAATAGGGAGAGCAAAAGCTGTGCACACAAGCAAAGCAAAACAAGGAATTCATTCCCCACTTCCATGGTCAGGCAGGCGTTCAGCCATCCCCAGGAGAGCAGGGCCCCATCACAGGTAACGGGGACTTGAAAAGACAAACATCAGCACTACAAACATCCCCCTTTCCTCCTTCTTCCCCCAGCTTTATTTACTGAGCATGATGCCATGAGGTCTGGAATGTCCCTTTGGCCAGTTGGGGTCAGCAGTCCCAGCTGTGTCCCCTCCCAACTCCCTGTGCACCCCCAGCCCCTCTCTGGGGTGGGGTGAGAGGCAGAAAAGGCCTTGGCTCTGTGCAAGCCCTGCTCAGCAAGAACTAAACCATGCCTGTGTTATCCCCACTGTTCCCAGCACAAGTCCAAAATTTAGCCCATACTACCTGCTGTGAAGAAAATTAACTCTATCCCAGCCAAAAGCAGCACCGGAAGTTCATTAGTCAAAACTAAATTGAGTTTGAGGAAGGAAGGAAGCGGGGTAATGGGAAATGAAGCCCACTTCCCTAGCAGCCTTGGGAACAAACTGAATCCTTGTGTTGCCAGGGTGTGAGGCAGTTAGTTCCCTTTTGAGGAATGCAGGGACACGTTCCCTTCCTCATCAATCAGCCAGTGGCCGTACAGCTTGCCCGAGGTGTGGGCTGCGTGTGTGTAACTCTGACTCTGTCGAGAAGGAAATGACTAAACTTGCTGTCAAACCACGGTAACAAAGAACATCTTTGATTTACCAAAATAGTGGTGGTGGAGAGGCTTGGGAGTAGCTGTGGTGCTGCCACCCGTGCTGGGAATAGCAAATCAGTCTGGAGAATGGTCCTCATGGGGAGTGTGAGTCTCCCGCGGTGATGGAGGGAGACAGACCCGGCAGGGAGCTTGGTTCTGAACAGCTGCTGGGGCTTCCCTGTACTGCAGAGGATGCTGAGGGAGTTGGGGCAGGATTGGTGGCTGCAGCAGGAGTGCCAGGCCAGCTGTGACAGGCAGTGGTGGCCAGTCCCACGCAGCAAAGGTGCAGCGGCAGAATCCCGCGGCCACTGCACTCCGTGTCTCCTTCCCCCTGTCCAACTGCTGCCTGCGTGTCCTGGCAGCCCGGGCAATGGGAATCCCAAAGGTCCTGTCAATCTGTGAGCCTCAGCTCCAGTCAGATATTTGTAATGAAGGGGAGAAGCTCCATCTAATTATAGGTTTTCCCTTTCGGCCCTTCGTATTACTTTAGGCAGGCTTAAAATAACACCGTTAACTAACTTCTTTTCTCTGGCTTTGCAGTTTCATACATGACATTCTGCAGTGCCCTTTATAGAAACCTCAAATATTTTTTTTTTTCCCCGCCTACCACATTTTGTGTCTTTTTCCATCTGGCAGATGTTTTTTCCCTTCGTTGCACAGGGCTCAGTATGTAATTATTCTGTTGCAATAGCCTGGAGCCCCAGTCCTGTGACAGTCTGCTTGCACAGGCTCCTATGTCCTGCTCAGTTCTGTGTCATTTTTTTTTCCCCTGGTGGTTTTGTTCAATCTACTCTAAAAAACTGTTCTGAGAAGTAATGAGCACCCAATCATTTGTGTGCCTTGAGATCATCTATTATAGCTTTTTAGTGTATAGCCCTGAAAATGTTCGGGGTTTTTTTCCCTCCCAGTCATACAAGGGCTGAATTCTCTCTCTTCCAGTTTACAACCTCTGGATATTTGCAGTTTGTTGCCACAAGTCAACAACTAGTTAGTCAGCATGCCTTTATTCCTGCATTTTTGAGCTGATTCTTTGCTTTCTGATCATGTTACTTGCTTGTCTTAAACTCCTGCTCTTGCTCTTGCCATGATTTCTGTTTGGAGAGCAGTGTCTCAGTGTGCCAGTGAAGTGTCCCAGGTAGGGGTACACTGGGCTGTTCCCGGTTGTTTCCATCCTTCTACCAATCATATTTCACTGAGCACTTGTATTTGAGTCACTGCTTCTTAAGCCTCTTCTAATAGGAGCTCATGTAACTGCATAGGTTTGGAAGCTTTTAGTTATTAGCCTGAAGTTTTATTCCCCAAATTTCCCTTTGGCGTTTCAAATTCAAAGCTTACCCAGAATCGTCTCCTGGAACAGTTTTGTCCAACTTCCCATACCGAATAGCTCCTCTTTTGTCCACAGTCTGTAGATGGGAGTATCTGAGACTAAAACTTCCTGTCAAACCACAGTAACAGAGAACATCTTTGATTTACCAAAATAGTCGTCGTAAAGAGACAGGAATAGTTTTTGTGAGTGAGTTGTGGGGTTGGTTCAGTGCTATGGGCTGCTCTGACTTCCACTGGCTTTACTTCACACCCTGATTTTCAGCAACATTGGGTGCTTGTTTGGGGTTTGTTTAGGTCGCAGTAGTGAGAAGGAAGCCTTGCCAGGCATTATTCACCTTTGTTTTGTGCTGTATGTGTGTGATCAGCTGGGGAGGTCAAGGGCAGGCACAGGCCAACTGTGTAATGTACAGAACCTGAGAAATAATGTTGCTGGGAATTACTTGGAATTAACAAGCTCATTTCCTTTTTGTACATCTGTTGTCATCCTTTAATCTCTTGGTATTAGCTTTTTTTAAATGCTGTTATGTATCTCATCCACAGTGCTTCCTGTACCCTGTGTCACTTGATAATAAACTTTTACAAGATATCGCTGTTAAGTCATCTCAGACTTTGAGTGATTAATCAAAATCTCTGTCTCTCTTTTTCTCAGTGTTGGAAGTTTATATGGATCAGTGGTACTTGCTCAAGAGTGACAGTGGAGATCAACACTAAGTCTGCTCCTGTGGGTGAGTAATCTAAACCCACTGCATTGCTGATGTCTGTTATCTGCTATCTACTGGTTTTTTGCTTTTTGATATCTTACACAACAGCTCCTTTGGGCTTTCATTTCAAATGTCATTAAAATGATGCTGTATATAGCTTCCAGTAAGAGTTGTAGAAGAATGTCAGTGTGCTTCTGCAGCTATCCACTGATTTTGTATCTTTTGAAGGAGGATGATCCTCACTTAGCACAGTCTAAGCTGTTGTTTAGAGTCAGGGAAATGTGGAAACTGTGTTTCCACATTTTAATGACAGTGGATTTAGGGTTAAGGTGTGGACTGTGGCAGAGTAAGGAAGTATATTTGGATTATCCAAGAACCAAAACTGAAATGAGCCCTGGAGCTGTTCTGTGGCATATGAAGGGTTCAAGCAGTGCCAGTGCGCCCCAGTTTGAAGGGTTCAGCTCCAGCACAAGATCCCCCTGGACATGCTGTGACTGTGTGATGCAGCTGTGCATGTGCGGTTAATCTGACTCAGCAGATCTATGGCAACATACAGAGAAACTGCCAAGAGCTTTCAGATTACTGGGGCAAGTTTATGAGAAAATGCATTCAGCAAAACAGAATATGTGTTGTGAGATCCTTTGGACATGGCCCAGTTCTGTTGGCTTCAAGGAGCAGCATTTTGCATTCGGTCTAGACTGATTTGATCCAAGTAGCCTAGTGCATGTCAGAGCTGGCAGTCTTGTTTTGGGAATGGTTATCCCTCATCTACTTTGTTTTGGATGTTATGGTATGATTTAGCATCCTAAATTCCAGCTGGAGACCTGGGTCAGATTGCTGAGCCTGCACTTGATCCATGCACCCCGTGGCTGGGATGTGCTCATTCCATAACTCCACAGCTGGGCTCCCAGTCCCACACAATGTGAGGACTGGTGTCTCATTTGAAATCCATTTCCCTTATTTTACTCCCTCACCCTCTCCATAGCCCTTGGAGTGCTTCTTCGTGGCTCTCCAACCCTTCCCACGCTGAATCACTGTGCATGAGCTCTCTCTGGGATTCACAGCTGCCCAAGGTCTTGCAGCAGACCTGGAAAGAAGTGGCTGTTGCTCCTTGTTCGTCAGAAGCCCTAAACTGCACTGCCAAAAGCTTTTATTCCCTGCGTTTTTAATCGGAGGTCTGCTGGCTCCGGGAGTGGTTGTCACCTATTGTCTCCCATCCTGGTCACATTTGTTCCATTTTATCACTGCTGATCAGGGTTGGTGGGATTACACTCCAGCTGGATTTGTGTCCATCATGGCTGTAAAAACGTGGTTGAAAGTCTGATGCTGGCTGGCAGCCATGTTCTGTTGGATGTGTGTTTGAAGACTTTCAATCTGCTGGCATCACCGTGCGAATGTTTTGCCTTTTCTAGCAGTCTCTCCCTTTTTGCTCCCCAGATGCTGTGCTGATTCCCCCTCCCTTGGAGCAGCAGAAGGCCTGGGACATAAATATGCCTGTTTTTCCCTGTCACTTGTGCTGCTGCTCCCTGGGAGGAGGTATGTGTGTCCATGTCCATCCAAGGCTGTAGTAGCAGGTGCTCAATCCTCCCTTCTCCGTTCCTGTGGCTCCAGTGCTGGCAGGTCTCTGGCATTTGGAGGAGTCAGACCTGTTGCCCTCAGCAATCGGTCTGAAAAGCCTGATTTCTCCAGCTGCTGCTTGCTTTCCCCATTAAACAGATAAATAAGAGCCTCTCCTAACGAGATGGCAGGAAATTCCCATGCCTGACTCAGTGCTGACAGGGGCAGGGGGCTGTGTTTTGGGCTGCTTCTCCCACACGGGGAAGAACATGGGCTTCTTTTCTGGGTTACCACAAGTTCAGCACAGATGTCTGACCTCCAGTCTCACCACACAGAATACACCAACGTGTTCAGAGTGGATTTTCAGTGCCTCTGCCCACGGCCTCTACTTATCCATAAAAGCATGGATTTCCATCCTGTTGTTCCCTCCCTGGCTAGCTCCATGTTAAACATGCTGCTGCCAGTTCATCCTTGCCTCGCAGTAAGGGCACATGTATAAATAATCCAGAAAAGCTAAATAAGGCTTTTAAAATAAGCCTTAGCAGAGACAGCTACTTCAGCGTGGTGCCGTGAAGCACAGGAACGTGGCTAAGTCCGTGTAGCCAGAGTCAGTCGTGCTCCCTGCAGCTCCTGCTCTTTCCTAGCAAAACCCTGCAGGTTTGCAGGTGTGTCTTCACCCTGCTCCACTAGCTCTGAGTTAGGTCTATGTTCGGTGGCAGCAGATTTTTGGTGTGTCTAAAGCTGAGACAGAGCATCACATGCAGCACTGAAATAGTGTCCAGTCCACCCTCTTACAGTGCCTGTGTGCAAAAGGCAAAAATCAGTATTTGTTGGGTTTTTCCCCCCTCAATGTCACATTGAGTACAGGAGGGAAAGAAGCACAAGGCTACTTCTATGTATTCCATTTATTGGCACTTGATGACTTGTCCTGCAGGGCCCAGCCCACACACAGCTTTTCTTGGGCTTTTAATAGTTGTGCTAAACTAAATTGTGCTCAAAATAGTAATAATTTCAAACATTTCCCCAGAGCCTGTGGCTGCTCTGCGTGTTTATGGGAGGTGCAGCACTGCCCGTGGTTGGGGCACGGGAGGGTCTCCAGGCAGGCTGTGATGGGGATTTTTCTGGTGTCTTTTTCCTCCCCTTCTTCTGAGAGGAAATAGTGCTGCTTGCAGAAGAGAAGCATGTTATTGTGCTTTTGCTCCTCACATGTTGTGTGTTGTGGTTTGGGTAACGTTAATGTAACTTAAAGTTCTGCTCACCCACAGTTCTGATGGTGGCTCTCTAATATCCATAAATCTCTTCAGAGAGGGGGGGATGTATTTATCTGTAAACAGTGAGCAGCGTGCCCTGTTTATCCAGCATGTGACCCCTCTGCTCCACACGGTGTTTTCCTGCCTCCCTCCCATCCGGTTCTTCTTATTTTATTGACTTTCCCAGTCCTGGCAATTGCTTTATATTCAGAAAACATTAACTTGTCCCTCACAAAGCTTGCAAACCTGATTTCAGTTCTTCCCTTATTCTTTGAAAAACTCTTTTTGCTCTCTTTAAGACCGAAAATGTACATTTTCCAGTTTATTTAGACAAGCTTATTTTGTCTGCAGAAATCTTGTCGAAAGCTAAGTTTCTTTGCTTGCATTTATAATCCTCTGAGGTTTATGTATTGGGAATAATCTTTGTGAGCTGGAAGAAAATTGTCCAAACTGTTTTAAGATGTCCCACTTTTTGAGTATTGCATCTCATTAGGAATACAGTTGGCTGTTTGCATGGCTTTTTTCTTCCTCTGTATAGCTGGGGGGAGAAAAGATATCATTTCTTCATCAAGTAATAATGCTTGGCACTTTGCATCTTCAAAGAACTCTGTGGCTGTGGATTGAATAATTCTTATAACATTGTGTTGTAGTTTCTCATTATTTCCCCCATTTTACAGATGGGCAAAGTGAACAAAAAGTCAAGTGAGCTTAGGCCATGGGAAGAGAAACAAGGTCAATTTGAGTTCCCACCTTCCTGACTTGTACTAGAGCAAAAGAAAGTTTGATTCAGGTTGACACAAAGGGAAATGTAATGATCTTTCCTAACCTTCTTAACTACTCATTTAAGTGCATTTGCTGGTGGTGTTTTTGGTGTTTGTATTTTTTTTTCCCCTAAATAAGTTTTCTCATTGAGGTGGTTGTCCCTTCTCAGTGGAGGAGTAGTTGGAGGTGTGTGAGGAATTGTCTGAAGTTTTATAAAGGTGAAGCAGCATGTTAATAGAGTTGGGTTTGTGGGGTGTCACTCACTGCTGTCTGGGTGACCTCTCTGCTCCTTCCCTCCTCTCTCCTCTCAAACCAGGGGCAGGGGAGACCTTTCCTGTATTATTTGGGAATATTTTTTTCCCCATCTTGTTTTCCATCTGAGACGAAGATGGGAAAAGTGAGCCATCTCAAAATGGGAACTGTGTCAGTACATAGAAGCTGATCTTTCTTGTCTCATCCACCACATGCCATGCTAAGATATTTTTTTTTCCTCCCATGGAGTGTAGTGGAAGTTGTTGGCTCAGAGTGGTGTCTGGAATGATGTCATTTGCAGAAATAATTTCATACAAGTGCACTAGGCTATAGCCCTTGATTTGCAGCTGCTTAATGAACTGACAAGACCCCCAGATGTGTTGCATGGCGTATAGAAAAGGTGAGTGCTGTAGGCAGTGAACTGTGCAATTAGGCACTCTGTTACAGAGGAAGTTGTGGTAACAATTTTGTTGCCTACTTGCCAGAAGTTAGTTAAAACTTCTTTTTTTCAGGAATTCTGGCTTTTTACAAAGTTGCTTCGGAGCACTGGGCAGTGTTAGGGCAGCTTAGTCCTCTTGGGGAGAACAGATAATCTGCTAGGTGCAGAGGAGCATGGAAATCACATGAAGAATTCCTTCATCTTCCTTAGGAAAATCTCGTGGCTGCTTCTCTGCAGGCTCTCAGAGGTTCCCTGGCCACCTTCTGACTGGCTTCAGATGCCTTGTTTGATAAACTTTCAGGCAAAAAGCCTTGCATGGCTTAACACAACTTTATTCTGGGCGTGCCCTGCTAGTGAAGGCAGTGGAGAAAGCAGCTGTCTCCAGCCACGTGCTCTTTTTGGGGATGCAAAACTTTGCAGTGCCTTTTTTAGGGGCTCAAGATTTAGTTCTGAGATTATATTTAGTTTTCTGTTTCTAATGGCTAGGACAGATATCCTGATGCCTTAGATGAGACCTTCAGCGATGGACAGCAGCACCAAGGTATCATAGCCAGTATTTTTATTTTCATTTTTCTTTGACTTTCTTATATAGCTGATACCTCATTTGTGTGTGCTCCTTCCCAGTGTTGGGCAGAGCTGTCCTGAACCACTCTGTGCTCCCAGGGCTCTGGTTTCATCCTCTGGTTCTCATGATACCCAAATTGCTGGCTACTTGTCTGCTGACTTTTTAAGGATCCAAATGCGGCTTTTCATGAATCTGGATGTTTCTCCCTTGCTGGGCTTGGGAAGCCCTCAGGGCTGAGTTGGGAACTGGACTTTGCAGCAGTGAGTGCAGAGCAACTTTCATGCCTTGCTTGCAGGGTGTGGGTACTTGTGGTGGGGTCTTGGTGTCTCTCCTTTGTCATCTGACAGCTTCTCTCACTAGGTTTTGATTTCAGCTGCTTAGGAAAAATGTCAGCAGCTCAGCATGTGGGGAACTGCATGCGCAGCTTGGGCTCTTCTGTTGTGTTTGTTTTAATTTTGTGTTCTGGAATTTTTTTGAGATATTGCATCCAAAAGTGGTGAGTTCCTTCAAGAACGTGTCCAGGATGAATTGCTCGGATCATGCTGATACCCAAGGAATTTTGTTGAGATCCTTTAGGATCTCTGAGTGTTCCTTAGATACTTGAAATTGAGAGGAAGGGACCAATTGGGGCATCCCTGGGCTGGAAGGTGATTGCCCAGGGAGGGTTGGATGGGGCTTTTTGTTTTCCTGGGGCATCAAACCACTGACAGAAAGCACTGAGGTCTTCCTTGGAAAACCAGCTGTTGCCATCTTTTCAGCTCTCCTCATGGCAAATTGGCGAGCTCCCCATTTCTCCTGGGTTTGAAAGGCTGAGGTGGCACGGCCCAAGTCTGACAAGTGATACGCGGGGAGCCTGGCTGTGTTCTCTGGGGGGATTCCAGCTGTAAGCTGGCCCTCTGAAATGAGCAAGGAAGTGGCTTCCAGGCTGAGGTATCTGGAAAATATCAAGGGGTAGGTGACGAGGTGTGAAAGGCAAGGGCCACTCTGAGCAGTGAGAGCGCTCCAGAAACCTGGCAGTGACAGCAGTAGGAGCGGTGCTGGATGCAGCTGGAGATGGGCTGGAGCAGGAGCTCTGTGTCCAATCTTTCCCCTCTTTCTAAAGGAGGCTCAGACCCACTCTGCATTAAATTGGTGTTTGTCTCAGCCTGCTTATCTGCTGGCCAGCCCATACACTCGCTCCAGATGTTCTCTTATCTCAAAACCGGAGATGCACCTGAAATTGTCCATCCAGGATTTGGAAGCTTTTTTGATAAAGTTGTCTGCCTGCCAGTGTTTTCAAGGACACGTCACACTTTGAAATCGTGGTATTAAAATAATTGCCTTTGAAATAAAGGGAGGGTCATGTGCCCTACATCAGAAATTCCTCTTAGTGCTTATTAATCCGGTATATAAATGTCATGGCTTACATCCACAGGGTGTTTATATTGAATTTTTAGCTGCATCAGTATCTCTCTCTCCTCAGAATAAATGCCATATAATCTGGTAATGAGCAATATTCTTAATTTAGAAACCAAAAATAGGACATAGACAAATCTGAGTTACTGGAAGAAAGTAGGAAATAGCCTTACCTCATGAGGAGAGGGCAAATTCAGTTGAATCATCTAGTGTTCAGTGTAATGGTAAGGCCAGAGAATTCCATCTTGTTTCCCTAGGATGGCACAACGATTGCCATGTTCCAAAGGCCTGATCCTCGTCTGGTACACCTGTTCTGAGGTGTGTAACGGGGTAACACCCTTCTTTCCTCACCCTGAGTAGGTCAGTGCCCACCAACTGGAGGTACATTAAGCAGTAGGGATTTAGGCTTGTGCCCTCCAACACCCTGTCTGAGGGGGAGATGGAGTTGTTCCTCTGAGAACTACAGTGAGCAGCACTGGCCGGGACAAGATGAGAATTTGGGAGTGGAATCATCCTTGCTGTGGCAGGTGGGCATCATCCAAGATCTCTGATGTCTGGAGCACCTTCCAAGCCAATAGTCCTACACCTGGAGGAGGTGCTTTTTCTCATGCCCTTAGCAACTGTTCTTAAGGAACAGCAGTGGAACCAACAGTCATATAAGCATCAGTGGCTAATAACAGTCAGTGCCTGATACACTGAGGATAGTAATACTGCAGGCTGTCCCCACAGGGTGATGACTCAGTGGACAGTGTTTGTTTCCTCCTCAGCATGAGGGGCACAGGCTGTTAACTTTTAGCTCAGATGCTGTCTCTGTGCTGGACAGGTGGGTGAACTTTGTTCAGTGGAGACTTTCCCTGACCCATTCCCTTTCCCAGACACAGCCTGCTCGCCCACCCTGTGAACTCCCTCAGTGCAACAGAGCAGCACTTGTTTGCCCTGATTCACTGAGTGATTTTTGGTTTGTGTTCTGTATGCAGTAACAGTGGCTCTGTGTAACCCTACGTAAATTTTGCCTTGAAACATCTTTGTAAAGAGGTTACCTTTCTATGTGATGGTGGTGTCACACTGCACCAGAGTGATGTGGAGCAAGATCCATACTGGAAGTGAACATGTCTTTGTCACAGACTTGATGTGAGTTTTGTAACTTCAGTGTTTCCCTTGGTCCCAAACAAACGCACAGAGACACACACACAGAGAGCTGTGCTCGGGTAGTGCCTCTAAGTGGAGAAGGAAGGCAGATTGTGGCCACAATGATCAGGATGTTTGTGTAGATTTGCTCGTGTTGTGTTTGTGGCAGAGGCCACGTCTGGCAGCAGACAGTCTGAAGTCAGTCAAGGTGAGGAGAGCTGGTGTTTTACTGGGGACCTTACATAGAGGGCTGCTATTTATTACTGATAGCACCCACATGTTGCACAAAGCTGCCAGGATCTATAAACTGAGGTCCTGTTTTGGTCACTTGGTCAAACAGGCAGCCAGTGTTAAGCATGTTCTCAGTAGCATTGACTTCGGTGGCATTAGAAACATTCTTGACATCAAATGTGGGCTTGTGCAACTTGCTGATCTCAGGCTGGGTGGGTCTTGCTGAAAAGCTCCTGTGCCGACAGAGAGACTGTCGCTATTTCAGGCTGTGGTTCTGCTCGGCTGTCAATCCAATTTAAGGGGGCCAGATTATAAACACTCTGAAATGCTGAGCTGGTGCAAAGCTGCTTTGCTGATAAGGAGCTGTTCAAAATATTTGGAAAGTTCAACTCTGCTGCGGGACTGGGCAACCATTCCTAGCTCCACTCCCAGGGCTCAGTGCCAAGGGTGTTTTGGCTGGTTTGCCTGCTTGGCTGGATGCCGAGTGGCCGAGGCTTGATGTGCCCTGGGTGTCACTATGCCTGAGGGACACTGGGGGAGTGTAAAGCAGTGGTAAAGCAGCTGTCCTGGTTCTGCTATCTGGGCAGTGAACAGCTGTTTGTCCCTGTGGGGACAGAAAATAGAGTGGTGCATCCCATCAGGTGCTGCAGCATTGCCGGGAATACCAAAACGGAGCTGACAGCAGCTCTGGTCCCCTTGTATCTGTTCCTGGCTCCCAACAGGAGATGAAAATCTGATAGGCGGGAATGCCACATCTCTGTCTGGGGAAGAGCTTTGTTGACTGTCAGTGTTTCAGCCCCAGAATAGTCTGGCAACAGAGCAAACTGCCAGCTTGCAAGTGCTTGCAGGAGCCTCTCTGTGGATTTGGTTGCTTTTTGCTCCAAGACCTCAGCAGAGATTTCCACGGTTCCTCCCTGGCCCTTGCCCTGGCCCTGGCCCTTGCCCTTTCCCATCCTGTCCTTCACAGTGCAACAATGTGCTACTGTTTATTGCTTCCCTTGCAGATTTGGGCAGTGATGGAATTTGTAGAATCATAGAATGGTTTGGGTTAGAAAGGGCTTCAAAGATCATTTCATTCCAACCCCCTGCCATGGGCAGGGACACCTTCCACTATCCCAGGTTGCTCAGAGCCCCATCCAGCCTGGCCTTGGACACTTCCAGCGATGGGGCAGCCACAGCTTCTCTGGGAAACCTGTGCCAGGGCCTCCCCACCATCACAGGGAAGAATTTCTTCATATCCGATCTAAACCTCCTCTCTGTCAGTGTGAAGCCATTCCCCCTTGTGTCTCACTCCAGTTCCTAATGAAGAGTTCCTCTCCAGCTTTCTTGTAGGCCCCCTTCAGATACTGGAAGGCTGCTGTGGGATCTGTATGAAACCTTCTCTTTTCATATTTTTGTTATCAGAGGGGTGTGTCGTGTATAAATTTAACACCTTTGCATCCTGTGAGTAACTAGAGTAGCTACACTTGCATGTTCCCACTCCTCTGTAGCCTATCTCATAATTTCCCTTAGGGACCTTCTTTGCAGCTGTGCTGCCATTCACAGAATCTCTGCCAGCTGTGCTGCAGTGCTCTGGGCAGGGAATTAGGAGGAGTGATGTGCACAGTCCAGCACGAACATGGTATTATGTGCTGTGGATAGTTCCTGCAAGCACTCACCTGGATCAGATGCCTGGTGCCAAGGGGTTTCTTGGTGCCTGGCTGCAATATTAAGGTGTGTTTTCCTGTTCAGCAGGGTGTTGTCAGCCAGTGATAATCCCCCTGTCGCTAAAGGTAGGGGCAGCGCTGTTCTGAGCAGCTGAAATAGCTGCCTGTTGGGAGGATGGGAAAGGGAAGCCCAACAACATTGCCACATCAGGAGAAACTATGAGTGCAGGCAGTTCTGACAGCGAGCAACCGTGTAGGTACACAACAAACAGTAGTAATGGGCCGCGTCTGTCTCCTCTAATGCTTCCCCTATCTGATCAGTTGTCAACATCTGTTAATCTCTGCTGCCACAGAACATGGAGACAGCTCTGAGGTTTGTGTTGTTAAGGGTGTGTGCTGTGTATAATTTACAGAGTGTTGTGACAGCCGTAGCGAATGCTGTGATCCACGCCGGGGAGCGCTGGGATACGGCTGCGTTATCTCCTGTGTTATCCAGGAGGAGTTTGGGGCCTTGCTGGGATTACAGCAGGAGAGGGAGCGTGTGTGGTCATGTCACCCTCATTAGACATTTGCATGTGGCTCCTTGGAGCACCAGGTTGCTGGCCCACAGCCACACCGGCATCTTGGGATCTTGTCAGATCTTGCAAGCAAAGGAACACCAGGCTGGGTCACAGTTCTTGGACAAGAAGCTTCCAAGGAACAGGCTGCTGATGCAGAGACACCACAGATGTCCTTGTGGTGCCCTATGTGTTCTGACATGCATGCTGGGTGTGCTTCTCTTTTTCTGTTGTTACTTGGTATTTTGTGACTTCAGGAGAACACTACTATGTTCTAGTGTCAGTGAGAAATAACTTGATTCTCCTCTCCCCCATACCGTGGCCAGTTGTAAAGGATTTGAAATGAGTGTTTTGAAATCTGCAGAGGGGTATAGCGTTGATTGTTTATGAGATAAAAATTGCTCAGGCACAAATTGAGTATCCACTTGCACTGAGCCTGGCTTTAGCAGCAGAGTGGAGCCGTGCTTCAGATTCCTGGATGCTATTGCCATGTGGAGTGCTCTTTTTTCCTCACTGGTGCAAAGTTCCCATGAATGAGAAGTTCCCACTGGTGAGAATTTTGCACTAAGTTGAACGTGTGGTCTACCTGGGTAGGCTCACCCCTTAAAATAGCCATGAAGACCAGAGTAACAGGAGCCCCAGCTCAGGTGAGCAACTTTTAACCTAAGCCCTTCAGGGTGACTGGTTTAGCTAAGCTGTTTCTTTTGATTTAATGCCCAGTTTACTTCACCTTCATGTCTGTCTTCAGTCAGGCTAGCTCTCTTGAGTTTGGCAGCTGGAATTAGGAAAATAATGGCTGTTTTACAGCATATTATTGGCACACTGCTGTGTACAAGTTCAAAATTGTTGACCCCACCTAAGATGGAAGTTTCCTACCTTGGCCCGCAGTGCTGCAGTACCAGGAGAGCCTCTTGGGCAGGCTTGTCACAGGTTGAGGTGTTGTGTGAGTACAGAGCAGGTGGTCTCAGCTGCCAGAACCACTCCTGAGTACAGCCTGAGGAGTGCCTGTGGCATGGGAACTCACCAGCAACCATGTGGAATTGTTTCCTCTGGCTGGAAGGAGGATCGCAGCTGTCTGGCCGTGGCCTGGCTTCTCAGTATTGGTTTCAGGCCTGAAGAAGTCCTCTGTCCCAGGACCTGTTGGTTTTCCTCCTTCCCCCTGCAAGCTCCCTGGGCAGCCCAGGTAGCCAGAGCGCTGCCCTCTGGGCACAAGTCGCTGGTCACTCACTGTAAGGCCGGTGGTAAATGTCTCCTCCTGAAATCCTCAGGTGCATGGTCGGATCAGGTTGGCTTAATTACCTGTTTACTCAGCAGGCTGCCTTTGGAGACATCCCAGGTACCTTACTCACACCTCTTTCTTGCCTGCCAAATGTACACTTGTGCTAAATCACTTCCTTCCACTCCTCATCAATGGTCAGGAGTGTGACTGGACATCAGCTCTTGTTTCAATGATACTGAGACTTAGTTTAGAAAAACAGGATGCCATGGAAGTAATTGTCTTGTTCATGCTATTTTCCTAAGTCTTGATTTTTTAGACACAATAGTGTGACAGGGAATTAAACCCCTACTTTTTGGAAGGTTTTTAATCAGCTGACAGTATTGATTAAGATCTTGCAATCTGTGAAATACAGCACATCACACTACTACATCTTGGGCAATGCTCCATTTTCTTTATAAAGACAATTTAAATAGAATATTAGGGGAGAGGAAAAAAAAAAAACCCACCCCAAACCAGAGCACAGAAATGGCAATTTAGTATTCTTGACATTTCTCCGAAAGCTGCTTAAGATTATCTCCTTAAAATGGCAGATTTCGCCTGCAAGTCAAGTAGAGGAGCAGGAACTGGTATTTCATTAAAATACTAGGAGAGGCCTGAATGCATTTATGATCCTTGAGACATTTGCAGGAAACAGAAACTTGCTATTTAGAACTGCCAGAAGTTTTAATAAAGGGCAAAACACAAATCCCAAAATCCAGCAGCATGACTCGGATACTTCCTCTGCCAGAGAGCTCTGCTTGTTACCACACAGAGATACCTGTTCTGGCTTTTTTTTCCCTTTATTTTTCTGCGTGTACTTGTAAAATCCCCAGCCTAAACTTCCCAACACAGGTCCATGCTGCTCCCTCGGGTCCTGTCCTTGGTCACCAG
>QWTY01066816.1:5248-15856 GCA_008033365.1 Pseudorectes ferrugineus
AAAGGGGGAGGGAACACAACTTAAATGCAAAGCTACAATTTACATTAGTCTAATTAAAGCCTTAGCTGTCTAAACGAAGAATTATTTGTCCAGTTAAAATGTATCACCAACATTATAGTTCAAATTTTACCGAGTCAAAACAGATACACAACAAACAGATACACAGATACACATTCTACTATCTACCCATTTCTCTCTGATGTTATGCTCAGCTTTTCAGTGCCCCTAAGGTCAGTCACTTCAGTCTACAGGAACATTATAGTGAGAGCTCAGTGTCCCAAATCTTCACTGGTGAGATGATGTTGATGGGGAAGAGGAAAGGGACAGTCCTTCCTTTTGCAAAGAATATGATATTACATCAATGATTTCTTCCTCCTCACCCTATGGACCACTTCAGACTGTTTTTATATATTTTGTAACATGTTTTTACACCTTATTCTTTCATCAGGTGTTTCTATCTGGTAGTTATTGCCTATAAATATTTTATACAGTGGGAAAAGATCAACTACAGAATTACTACACCACAGAAAGTTAAGATAATACCCACAGTTATCGCTGTCAAATTTCAGTTGTGAACTGACTCAGCAGTGTATTACAAAAATTAAGAGACATTTCTAGGTAAAAGTGCTGCCCTTTCTCCATACAAGTGGAATAAATTTTAATAGATGCCTTGTTTTTTCAGTTATAATTTTTGACTAATTTATTGTATCTAAACACTTCATATTTCATTATACATACAACAAGAGTTCCCAGTTGCACAATGCAATTAGTTTCAAAGTTGTCCCTGACTGCTCAGGGATGGTTCATAAAATCAAAACGGCCCTTAAAAATATCACCAAGTAGTACATTTTACAAGTGCAGAGCATCAGTCATCTAGGAAATTAGGGGTTAGGAGACTTGAGTATGATATTGATTGATCTCTCCAGGGCAGTATTCTGCAGACTTCCTGAAGCCACCCCTTTTTTTTTTTTTAATCTATGTATGGGGAGGAAATAGATTTAAAAAAAAAAAAATAGGGGTGACTTCAGGAAGTTTCTAGTCCCAATTCCTGCTCCAATCCAGGTCAGCTATGAGGTTAGGTTGCTCAGAGCTTTATCCAGGTTAATTTTTTCAAAATTAAATTTGCAAATGACTCCTCTGAGGTACATATATATCAGCAGAGAAACTGGCAAACTATCAGGGTATGGCTGATTTACAGCTGAACTGGGAAAAATACATGGAAAATGATAGCTCCGAGGTCAACAGACAACTCAGGATTCAAGACACTTCTGAACTACTATGAACTTCCTGAATCATTGGAACAGCATATAAACATGGGACAATGAATCCCAATTAATTTGTGCACAATGCTGGACTCTGTGGGACATTTTTGAAATACCAGTTCTGTGCTTTAGAGAAATTCATCCTCTGTCATACTAAGAAACGTTATTGCAGCAATAAAGCAATTTATATGGCTTAGACTTTAAGGCTCAGACTTTAAGGTTTCTTGTTCCAAACAGATGTGCAGTCTGGACCACAGGGACTCTTAACCTGATGTTCTTCTACCGCAATAGTATTAATCAGAATAATGTCTTTAGTAAAGTAAACTTTTCTGACTCATGTGCTTGGCCAAACCACATTCAGTGCAAGAGGAACACAAGGCAAAAAGCAAGAATGGGACAGAGATGTTCTCCCCAGGGCCAGAAGTACTTCTGCTTTTTCAGATTATTCTGGAGATGTAAAACAAAATTGTTGCATAACACGTGGGAATCCTAACATATACCCATATCCTAGTGGAGACTAATCACAACAGTTTCACATTTAGAAAACATTGAGTAAGCAGAAACAGTAAAAAGTCAAAAAGCATTTGGGAAAAATCCTCCAGAAATTTCCAAAGTTTACATTAGCCCCAGTAAGGAAAAAAAAAAAAAAAAATCTGATAGCATTTGAAAGTTTGCAAAATCATTAGGCAGAGGAAGAAAAGTCAAAACAGTTTAAACAAACAAACAAAACCACAACCCACAACATTCACTGGTCATTGCAATGTTTCCAGATCCTAGTTCTTGTAATTAGGTTTACCTGAAAAATTTACAGTTTTAATGTTAAAAATTAGAAAATAGCAATCAGTGGATAACTTTATGTATTTTATTTGTTCTTCAGTACATGTACTTCATAGAAACCATTAGCAATAGCTTATGTATTATCATGCAAAATTTCTACTAAAAACCTGTGCTCATGTGCTTGCAATGAAATATGCAAATATGACTCCTGAGAGAATGCAGCTGATGGAAACACTGCAGTGTGAAAAATTGTATACATCCTACTCCAAGTGCTTTTGTTAATCCTCTGCCTATTCAATTAATTTCTCAACTATCTCAGAGTCTAATTCTATTAATAGTTCTAACATTTACTAATCATATAAATAAGGATCAAACAAATGGCCAAAGAAAGTAGAATAATCCATTAGTGAACTTCATTTGACCTCAAAATATCATCGTTCAAAAGATTCCCTGTATCTGACTTTTTTAATATCGTCACCCACACAGTCTCTAAAACGTACAAGAATTAAAACTAAAATTAGAAAGAAATCACTAAATAGTTCTTCGTAGATGTGTCTAAATTTATCTCTTCAAAGGTATGAACAAGAAGGAAAGATTCGTTTTTAGCAGCACTTTGAGATCCATGTTCCAGAGACTGGTTTGTGAGTCTGAGAGGAGGCCATGTAAATGACCCTTTCTTTGATCCCATTAATTAAGATATAAAAGACCTTTAAACTGATTCAGCGTTGGCAGTGATTGTCTCTCAAGTACCTGGACTTAATCATCAAGATCTCTCTCACATTCTCTTTTGTTGTACTCTCATTTCATTGTTTATTATTGCTATTACAGAAATTCTGCAATTCTAATAACAAAATTCAGAACTAAATCTTCTAAATGTCTGTCTCCCATCCCCAGCTCCTTAAAAACATCCAAAGCTCACATTAATCTCAAGACTGGAAAATTTGATGATATCTAAAGTTTGGAGAGAGTATAAAGGAAAAAAATAGGAGAAAAACATCCTGAGGGAAAACATAATCTGAGATTTGCTGCCAAGCAAGTTCAGAATATTTGCATTTCATAATGCATCTTTTCACTTTTGGTTATGTCTAACCTTTCATATCTTTGAAAAATGAGAATAATAGAAACATCATCTTGCAATAGCTGTTTTGAAGAGTAACATATTTCACACAGACCAGTGATAAATTATATACTTTGTAAAAATGTTATTGTGTATATGGGATTAAGGGTTTCTTACTTGAAAGAATTATCAAAAACTACAAGGAATAATGCATTAAAAATGCTACCTGAATGCAAGCACATCTAGGCTGCTCTGTATCACTCTTATGGTTAAACTGAGGCCCTATTATTCTACTTACCAAAACAAAATCATGAGTCTTTCTCACCCTCAAAAAAAGAAAGGAATGATTTCATCCCTGGGTAAGCTCCTGTTATAAGTATAAATACATAAATCAAATGAATCAGAGATTCAGCAAAGAATATGAAAGTCTTAGAGGATTTGCAAACAACAATAAATTGCTGGTTGAAAAAGAGTTGGTCACATATTTGTACCACAGAAATGTCTTGACTGAACAAAGACAGTAAATACTTCCCTTTATGTGAGGTTTCCTTCTTTTCTACCTCTTCTTAACTTGGAATTCAGTTTTCCTTACAGTCAGTCATGTAGGAATGAAAACTTCCAGAAAACATTAATTTATGCCCATTGAAAAAAAAAAAAATCCAACCCAAAACCAACAAAATTTAACTCTAAAAGACCCCCAAATGTCTAAAGACCCCCTGACTTATCAGCAACTTCTTATTTGAATATACACTGAGAACAGAAACAGGCATTGACTTTAATGACTAGAATAAATCTTTCAGCTTCTTTTGCTTCTCCTTGGAAATCAGCAGAAAGCAAAGAGGAATGCCTGGCATTGCACCTGCCACAGGTAAGCATTTGCAAGTATATACTATCACAGACCAGCAGGAACACAGTAATAATCCATGGCTACAGAAAGCAGCAGTTCTTCACTGCAGACCAGCTCCATTCCACCACACATCTGGCCATAGATTTGGTTAGTCAGATCGCACTTCTCCATAAAGAGATGTTCAGGAGGCTGGAGGGTATCAGTTTGAGTGCTGGGACTGGCTAAGGAACAAGTCTGTTTTAAAAAATATAGAGGCTCCAGCTCTGTTGGATCTTGCTTGGATCTGTCTTTGTCACTTCTAGAAGCTACTGCTATGTCACCACAAAATTAAAATCCCACTAAGAAAATCACAGAGTTCGGATAAACTACTTCTGAACAAAGGAGCAGCAGCAGCAACAATCTTTACTGGCAGATGAACTGAGAGGCCTGACTTAAACGTGCATCTTGGGCTGTGGAAGAAAATTTGTGTGCCTAGAACATGGGCATTAAACGGCTTCCTTTAAGAGCTGGATACTTTTAGAATAAAAGCTTTCTGAGGATGGCAAGGAGCAATAATCAAAAGGCAAAAAAAGTCTAATACAAGAAATCTGTGTATTAGCAACTAATGATTGAGCTACTGAAATAAATGAAAAATAGTATCTGCAATACCATTAATAGCAGAGCTTATCTCTCCTGGAGGCCAGCTTGCTTTCTCCCATTTAAAGCTCCTCAGCATCACTCTGTTAGTGGCTAACTGTTGCTGCAGGAATAAGGTGAAATGCACGTGCACACAAGACCCCTCTTTCCCTCACACAGCAACAACAGATCTTTACTTTTAGGAAAGGAAGAAGTTTTCACCTGCCTTGCTTCACTGTGCGTCAGCCGTAGAGCCCTGGTATAATGGGCCTCACAGGGAAAGCAGAGCAGTGACACTAGAGAAGGTGAGAGACACTTCCAACCTACCCAAGGACTCCAGACATAAGTGGTAACAGCCATGTACGTGCAACCACTTCACTTCAATTCTTTAATGCCAGAAAACAAAGCATGTGCTTCAATGGCCCACAGAGCTACCTAAGGGAGCAAGCTCCTTCCCCTAACTAGTGTCATACTGCTGCTTCCCTTGTCTTAGTGCCAGCATTTGTACAGCTGCTTGGTGAACTTATCAGGAAACTTGTTAGGATAGAACTAAGAAATAAAAAGAAAACCATAAAATCTGGTTCACTTTCAATCATAGCACGGTTCCTTGCTCCAGTATACTGCATGCTCCCTTGGCAAGAGCTCCAAGGACAGGGCAAAATGCATGGCACAGGACGAAAGAGAAGGCAGGATCTCTCTTTACAATAAAAGCTTGGCTTAAAAACACTGAATTTAGAGACATGGTGTAAGTCAAACACTCTGAGGGGAAACTGTAGCCATGGACTGTACATCTTCTATCCTCAATTAAGATGTACTGTAAAATAGAACACCATTTCCCTAGTAATTAGAATCAGAAATACTTGCTTCAGTAAAACATCTTCAATTATAGAGTGCTTGTGATCTTCTTTAAGCACATCAGTGTACTGAAGTGAAAAGTAACACTGTTCTTGTCTTTCTAGAGGTAAAACTTGGTATAAATGGTGCACACTTCACAAAACAGAAAGCCTGCTCTGGAGACCAAAATAGTAGCTCTGCAGTCAGTGTTTCAAAATACGAAAGCAGTGGCTGGGTATGCTATTAAATGAATCATAGATGGGGAGTGAATTAATCAGTGTAAAAACCTTGATGCATAAAGTAGAGAAAGTAACAATTCAAACTGCAGATCCTTTAATTTCATTGTCTTTTCAATATATTTCCACAGTACAGCCAATCTTTCACATCATCTCTCTGAGGCATTGCCATTGCTCAGGGTTCCTCAGGGAAACTAACCACATTTGAACCATATTAGTTTCACATCATTTGGATATATCTGCAAGCAAAGCTTTTCAATTTCATTACTGACCAAAGAGCACAATCCAATTTCTTGAATTCTATTTCTTATGTAGTCATATTTTTATGTGTATTCAAGACCAACATGATAACTTAGCATGCAGAAGTGGTTATGCAAAACTGAGTCTATTTCTACCATAAGAGGGTGCGGGTAAGAGAACTTGTGCCATTCAACAAGAAACTTTAATGCAGAAAAACACAGCTTATGTTAAAATGTCATTCCTATGACATTTTTGCCTTTTTTGGAGATGCGTGGCTTGTTTAAAAGATACAAGCACTTCGGAGCCCACAGTTCCCCAAGGAAATGGAAATGCGAATCTGATTCCTTGCAGTTGCAGAAAAGCACAAAAACCTCAAACATCAAATCTTAACTTTTTGTTTGATTATTGCTGAACAACAGCTTTAGGATCTTTACTCCTTGAACAACTTCTTTTCCTAAAAAATTTCCTTTCCTAAAACATCCTATCAACTAGACTTCTCATGAAATAAAACCCATCTTGTTCTACTGAACTTGGAGAGCTGCAATGAAGAAGTATTCTCAAATTTTGTAGCTGATTTAGACTGCTAAAAAAATCCTTTATAAAATGCCACAAAACCTGCGATTACACCAACTCCATTTGCAGATGCTTGATTGCAACTGAAATGAAATTCAGGAGGTATTCAACTATGCATAAGGATTTAATTAAATCCTTCCAATACTTGACATTATAGATATTCATAACACTGAATTTTGATCCCAGAATTTCTTATATTTCAGCTCTCTGTGTCTTGAATGGAATTCAGTTACATATTCAGTATTAGACATGAAAGAAAACAGGAAGAATTACTAGTATAAGTGTCTGGCTATAGAACATCCTGCCTTTGAAAAGGATGCAGAAGGCATATACAGACAGTACTGAGCTCTACAACATTGACTCGAGCAAGACTGCTGCAATGCCCCTACCTGTACAATGAAAGGGAACACCTCCAAGGAAATGTGTGTGTTCGAAACTATTGGATGGCTATATCCCTATTTCCTCCCATTCTCTAACTGAAAATGGCATTTACTTGCAACTGGAAGTTTCTCCTTTTATAAAGTGACATCTCCAACATTATAGCATTCACCCAGCACTCAGTGGGCAAAAGAATTAGCAGCTAAAGGCACTAAACCTACATATCCTTTCCAGATTATAAAACTATTGGTATTTTGTTCTTCAGTGCAAAAAGGGTACAGTCTTCTCCCACCAGTCTACACACAGGTTTTCTCCACATCTTTGCTCCACTCATTCTCACTCAAGGGTTAATAATAAAAGTGGCCCTGGTTTCTCCCAGAATTTTAATCTCACCAGCCCAGTACAAAGGTGTTTTTAACTGTAGACAGTTCCCATTTTAAAAAAGGCAGGTTTCCACTAATCTCACTATACAACACACAAGACACAACACTCACTAAACTCGGACCCTGGGGCAAAAAGGCACACCTAAAAGTGCTTTGCAAAATTATAGAGAACCTGTGTATAAACCAAAAAGGGCAATTTTTGTGGAATGGTCTTGTGATACCCATTGTCATTTTCTTCTTAGTTACAGAACTGTGTATGTTATACAGAATTGAACTACTGTAAGAAAATGAAACAGACTGATCCTATCCTATTAAGAATGAAATGGTAAAATGTCAGTGCCCATAACTCCATGATAGAAATACAGCTGCATTTCACAGGTAAAAAATTATTTTTAAAATTCTAAAATGATAAAATAGCCTTTATCATTGCAGCACTTAACAAAAGAAGAAAATTAAACACAAAATGTATTGATTCCTGTCACCTGTAACATCTAATGCAGCACTCCTGTCTCCTAATTTAAGCACTCCTCTTCTGTTCTCTGCTGCACCACTCTGTTAACATTAACTTGCCTGTGATTCCTGTATCTACAGAAACACGCACTCATGTTACTGTGGTTACTCTGTTAAACAAACCTGCACACCATCACGTCACAGTTCTGTACAGGGCGTGGCAAGGCCTATTATCATCAAGTAATACTTCGGAACAACTATCTATTCAAAATTATATGACAAGTGACACTATAATTAAAAATAGAATCTTCTTTGGAAAAAAGTATCAATGATTCCACAAAAAGCAGAGGACACCGAACATGCAGTTGTCTATCATATGTACAGTTATATATGTGTATACACATAATTATGTATCACTAATTATTCTACTTTTTTATATCCAGTTCAATTCTCTAACATATTACACTGATGAATAAAACGATAAAGATTGCTTGCATTCAGCACTTTTAATAGATTAATTCTATTTTTAGAATGACAACACAAAGAGATCAAGTCAAGACTAAATTATCCGTAGTTTGAGGCTGAACTTGATGTACATCCCATTTATTTACACTTGCTAGATAATGCTGTGGTCTCTTAAGAAAGTACTTTCTCCATTTCTGTATGTGTATTAATCTCACTTGCAACATATTCGAAAGATCAGGCTTTATCTCTCATGACTGCTTTTTGTAAAACAACAATGATCTGACTAGCAGTTTGCTCATGCTGCAAGTGACACAGTCTATCTGTCCTTTCTAAACAAGCACAGAACACATTTAATCAAGTAACCTTAGACCATGCTGTTAATCAGCACTAGAACATAACTCATCAGTACCCATTTCCCGTTTAATTTGCAAAAAGTATTAATTAGCTTATGGAATTACAATTATATAAAGGAGAAACTATGTCATTATCTGATGAGAAATGCTAGACGTAGCTCTTATCTTTGGATATGCAAGATTCTGAAAGAATTTTGAAAATCAGACTTACACGTAACATGAACTTTTATAAAGTGAACAATTAATGTTTAAACTAGGCAAAGAGATCTTTTTTTAAGACTTTAAAACAATCTGTCAGATTTTTGCAGTGCTCCCCAAGTATTTATTAGAAAATAAGTGACTACATAAAATGCACATTGCTAACAAATATTTGGAAAAAATATAAGTTTTGATTGCATAAGTAGCACTAGGAAATTTCCTACACATGACAGTGGAGAATTCACCTGCCAGCACTAGTACTGGGGGCATAAGGTGAAGGCTATAAAATATAACACATTACATAATGTTAAGGTTTAGAATATATTGAAAGGTTTTGGTCAAATCCTGTAAATAGGAGACTTGTTTTAGTGGAATCAAGATTCTACATGAGGGAATAAAAATCAACTATCTTTTTGAACCCATTAGTCATACTGGTGTTCCCAGAGATTCAGAGTATTTGCTAACAACATTACCTAAGCTTACTGTTACTGTTATGCACTAGAGAGTAGCTCATGCTTAAAGAAAACTGAAATTACCTTTAAAAAGAGTTCACTAAAGTATTCCTCACAACATGAAGCATGAAAAATCATTAGGACAATGAAAGCTGCTCATTTAGCAGGAGTGGGCCTTGTTTCTTAAACAGGAACACAAGTATTTTAAATAATCAAAACACAATTTAATTTTCAAGACAGTCACAGAAACTTAAATTGAATATAAGGTAGAACAGCAGAGAATTCAAAACATTTAAAACAAAAATTCAAAACTGCCAGATGACTTTTGAACTGAATAATGTTACACAAATTAGACAAGAAAACTTATCAAAATGTGTTTTAGCAATCAAAAAAATTCCTGTCCAGTTTCAAAATACTGAAAGTCTGAAATTGAAGACATGTAGTATTACAAGAACAAAACAACCACTTCATATTTTCTGATAAGGTGCATCATCGCTTCTTCCACATTACACCCTCATTGTTTCAGAGAAAGGAGAGAAATACAGAAGGCAATTCCATATACTGCGGCTGGAGAAAGGGGAGAAGAGAAAGCAAACTCTGGTTCATCAAATAACATGGTGCAAACCAGCAAGACCAGCAGTGGTCAAGACAAGACTCCTGTCAGTCTCCCTTGCACTCCAAGGTTGTTTGTATCACGGAGGACAGCCTCCAAAACTTATTCTTGCAAGTTCCCAACTTCATGTTCACCCCTACTTTGTCATCTCTTTTACAGATTCATCACCCTCTAGCTTAACGTAACTTTAGTTTTGATGATGATATTCCTTTTCATTCAGCTTAGACCACAGAATTTTGTGTTTATACAGCAAGAAACAAATTACTGTTCAGTAAAACATAACAGTCTCCAAAAAGCATCTGCCTAAAGATAATGAAGGCCACATCTGGTTAAGAAATCAAGAGAAGAACAAAGCACAATTACCCTATAAACTTCTTAGGATGGACCAAATGTGTTACTCAGATCTAAATCACAAGTATTTGCTTACTAATTTCTCCAAAATATGAAACAATTCTCAGATGAACCATATGTCATTGAAATTTACTTCACGTATCTCTCAACTATAATATTTACACTTTGTCATATATCTTCACAATTATACTGACATCAGTAACAAAACCAATTGAGTCTCACAAAAATATTGCCCCAAAAAGGGATAATAAACAATCAGTGTAGATAATTAGTTAAAATAAGTATATTATTATGGAATTAATCCTTTGTTATAGACTTATAGTGAAAACATCGAACTATATTCACAAAGCCTCTGAAATGCAGTCCTGGACATTTTATTGTAGAAACTTGTGTTGCCATCACTTGGATTAAACAAAATCCTTCACTAAATCTTGTATCTAGTTTGTGAATCATCCAGAGTAAGACAGAGACTGAACGAAAGCTCATCATCTGTTTATCCAATATCTCAGGCATTCTGGCCAGCA
>QWTY01066842.1:0-15696 GCA_008033365.1 Pseudorectes ferrugineus
GAATGACTTGAATACAAAAGCAAACAAGGGTGACATTAAAAAACCCCCAAATGGTAGCCCTTTCAGTAAGGCATAGATGATGTGGAACTCTTTGCCAAGGGATGTTATGAACACCAGAAGTTTATCTAGATGCAAAAAAGTGACTGAACACATGTGTGAGAAATAATCTATTCAGTATCACCATATCTAAAAGCACCACCTGTATCTCAGAAAGTCCCTGAGCAGTAATGGGGCTGGCTGGTCACCTGGTTTGTCAGGTCAGATGTTCTTCCGGCACAATCCCAATTGTAAATTACATCAAAATACATGATCATTTTTATGTTGAGCCACTTACACTCTGACCCATATGATTAAAACATCCCCCACACCCCATCTGTGACACATTCCCTTTCTGTGACATTATTTGCATTTGCTGCCTTGCAGGTGCCACTTCCTGCCCTTCAGAGACAAACCAAACTACTTCTCAAGCAGGGGGCTTAAACTGAAAAGGAGATAATATTGCCTCAAACCCAGCTTCTTACGTCGCCCTGAATCCTCCTTCCGAGAAACAGTTAGCAAGCAAAGAAAGACACACAACCCATCTTGCTCCATCCCTGATTGCCAGTGCCAAAAGATGTCACGATTTCCATCAAAACCCAAAGTCAGGGATCTTTTTCCACACAGTAGCAAAGCCTCTGTGAAGACTGTCCAGCTTATTTCATTCAATGCCTCTCAATCTCTGGGAAACGCTGTAGTGAGCAAAGCAATTCTGAAGCCAACTTCTTCCTCTTGGGACAGTGTGCAGGCATCTGGCAAATCTCTCTATCCTTCTCCAGGGCAAGGGGAGTTTACACAGTCAATGCTACGTGGATTTCTTAAATCTGTCCACTCCCAGTCTACTTCCTAGGGCTTGCTGGATGAGAATTCTCTGCTAGCTCAGCTAAGAACATTAGCCCTTCACAGTTTAGTGTCTGTTATCAGCATCACCTTTTGTGCTGTAGGCAATTCTTACTGTCTCCCCAGGTGCGTACAATATTGAATATGCTAAGTTGCTTCAAGGCAGTTCAGGCTGTGCAGGGTTTAAGTAATCATTATAATTTAAATCATCATTTTTCAATAATAGGTCTTCTTAGTAAAGGCTAAAATCTAATCATGAAAATGAGTAACAGTCATCTTTAACAGAGCATTTCAAAACCAGGCGATGCATTTGTGTGCATTCATTTAGATGGTTTTAACTCTGTGCAGAGGCTCTGCTTTACCAATCACAAACACAAAACCTTCAGTTACTGATACTACACAAGCAGCTTCATCGGGGACACAACAAGCCCTTCCTTGCCCCAGACCCCTCCGTCCTTGAGGGACTTCAAACATTACAGTTATTTCTAGACATTAAAGATTGAAAATGTTCAAAATGATTGTTTTTTATTTGGAAAAGTGAGTGAGAGAGATGTTCTTAGATAGACACGAAAACAAAAAATGCCTTTGTTTTGTTAGCTGAGTTCAGGAACCGCCTCTTGCTTTCTCCTTGCCACACCACAGCATCATTCACCACTGGGGAATGGCAGTGGCACTCACAGCACTCATGCTGCTGGAGGAGAGGGCACTCTGCCAGATAAATTTTTGTATCCTCCACATGGCTGTTCTGCAGCATGCAGAAAATCATTTCAAAGCGTCCTAGGGAGAGTGGCCACTCTGAAGATGCTGAAAGATGCACTTTATTCCAGTAGAGAGACATTACTGCCAGCAAGAAAATACTGTACATACCCAGAATAAAAGAGAAGCCATTACCATAGAAGTAAAGAGAAGGGAAGAGAAGCTTTTGTCTCAAATACACTGTTTAAAAAAAGAAAAAAAAAGCATCTTGCATCATTACTGGCACTTGGAAGTACACAGTCAAAAAGCCAATATTGCTTGCTGGAAAAGCCCAATGTAGCAGTTTAAATCCACATATATCTGAAATATTTTTGAAATTAATAAATGGATTTCTATTTAGTTAAAGTATGAATATTATTCTCATAAGCATAGTGTAATTTAAAAATGTTTGACATAATCTCACAAAATGATTGCATCTGATCTGCTTTCTCATGCGAGTCGGACCAGTGCCTCGTTACGCACTGGTATCTGGCATCAGCATGTTCCAGTGTGATAAGGGCAGATCACTGCCCACAAGGACTCTTTGTCATGTCTCCTAGTGAAAAGGAGCCATAAAACTTTTAGAAAAGAGACATCATTGCATTCCTCCACCGGCAGGGAATTACGCCTGTTTCAGACACGCTCCTGAATCCCAAAGAAGAAATATTCAGAACAGTAATAAATGACTGAAGGGTTATTTCAAGTCGGCATAATTAATTAGCTGAGAGGCTGAACACATCCCCAGATGGCCCTAGGAGGCAGAGGAAGGATATAAAGGTGATGTTCCCACTTGCACAGTTAGTCCTCGGTGTAATCTTGTCATTGGGTTGCAAGGCAGTGCTCACGAGAGTGGTGTAGGAGATAAAACTCACAGGTGGAGAGGGAGAGGAAAGCATACGTGACTCCTAAAGCCAGCAGCTGCTCTGCCTGCAAATCTCGATGTGCTACTGTTTAGTATGCTGTGGGCTGGGTAAGCACTTTCTGGGACATAGGTGAGGCCAACATCAAGCCTGAGACTGTGCCAAGGTCAGTGTGGCACGCTGTGACAAGTGAAACTATTGTGCTTAGACTTTTTGAGGATTTCTTTTTTTTTCTGTAGGTGAATGGTTGTTCTGGGAAACAGAAGCCAAATCCTCATTAAATCTGTAGGCACTTTTGCTGACAGCAGCTCCCATTTAACTCTCAGCCCTCTTTCCCCTATTCTGATACCCTCAGGCTTCCCTTAAGAGATGAATGTTTCATCGCTCTCCAGTGACAGGCCCTCAATCCCACAGCTGTCACCAGTTGGTGGAGCAGCTCCACCTCTGTCAAACCACACACTCCACCCTGGAGGTTACAAAACTCCATCTGAAGGAGCCTATGAGAGCTCCCTCCTTCCACCGAGAGGAGCAGCTCGAAGGTTTCTGCTGAGGCCGCTGCTAGTGTGTTGTCTAAAGCTTTTTGCATTTATAAAATATGACCCCTGTGAAAGGTATGTCTGATGAGGATTTGGCCTCCCCTCTCCCTAAACAAAAAGGTGCCTGAAATAAATCCAAGTAATTCTCATTTACAGGGCAGGACATGGGGATCTAATGAGACATAAAAGATGAAGAGCAAACAAGCACAAAGATAATTATCCTGATTCTAGCCCCCTCTCTTCATTTTCTGTTAAAGCAACAAGCCAGATGTGGTGGTGCAAAAAAATCCCACGGCCAGCCTGTTCTTCTGCAGCACACACAGTTTTCCCCTTCTCATGTAAAACTACTGGCAAATATTTTTGTTCAACATTAATCTTTCTCCATGACCCAATTTCTACCTCCTCCACAATTTAGGATATTTTGGCAGATGCCTGTAATTTTTATGAATTAAAGTAAATGTCAGAAGGAAAGCTGCTCCTCCCATTCCTCTCAAAGAGCTGGAAATAAAACCCCATGTCTAAGGTTATAAAGCTCAACTGTCCATTTTGGAAAATTGCTAGAACAAGTTTGCTTAGCAGCTCCACATTAAAAAATGTTTCCAGAAGAGTTTCTGAATTTCCTCAAACCAAATCAAAGACCAACACAAGCTATCTCCCAATATCGTTTTTGCAAATGCTTTTTCCCATAGCAGCCTCAGTTTGCACACTCATTTTAACACCAGTGCCTTAATATTTTATACCTTTTCAGATAGATTTGTTACTGTAGAATTCTTGAAACAGAATTTTTAAAGCCAAGCTGGTTGGCAAGCTGAACTAACTGTATTGCATTGATCCCAAACCTCAAGAAGGGTAAGGAAAGAAAACTATTTCATGGTTGGAGGAGCAAAACTACAGAAACAGGTGTAACTTCATAACCATTCTTAGGAGTCTCATGGGGTAGAGATGGACTCTCTCTCATCAGCCCCACTTTTTTCTTTTTCTAGTTTTCCTCCAAGCCAGTTATTGCTCCACAAAATGCAAGGAAGATGGCTTTCCCCAACTGGACAAGAACCTTGTATACCTTAACTATTTGCCCCTTACAGGCAGCAGTTTTCTCACTATGAGTACTTTCTGAGATCCACAGCAGTCCCCTTCTGATGCCTGCAAATGATTCCCATGGCCTGACTTCAGCTCCTTTATATTATGAGGGATAAAAGACTTAGCAATGGGGAAAAGAAGAAATGTTAAAAGACATAAATGTTTTCCCAGACAGTGTGATGGGACAGAAGGGCACTGAGCCAGCCAAGTATTACAGCTCTGCAAGTTACTTGAGGGGTTTTCTTCCCTTCTGTTCTTAACATAGTAAACCTTGTATGCAGCCCTTGCTTTGCAGCTCTCAGAGGAACTGACCAGTTTGGGGTCCCTCAAGAAACTATAGGGGGACAAATCATTAGAGCAATGACATATCTTTTTTCTACATAACTGTAGAACATACATAACTTCTTTCAAAGAAGAGAGATCACATTTTGAATTATAACACATTTTGAAATTCTCATTAATAGTGTTGGGCTACAACTTCTGAAAAAAACCAGTGAGTCTGCAATACCAGATGAACATTTCTAGTCTCAAGATTAATTACGTTAATGGTCTAAGCAAAACTAATCTCCTCTAACCCAGACAAATTAGTGTTTCCCTGCGGCTCATTAATCCCTGCTTCTTCATCTGAAGAGGCCATGTTGCATAGTACCAATATATGCAAAAGAACAGCATGCCAGGAGTATCTCAGATTGGAAGTGCTGAAAACAGTAGAAGCATTACCTGGTTTGATCTAGACATCTAAGGTAGCATTTTGTGCTCTATCCACCTTTCATTTATCCATGACTCCCCCCTGCCAGTTTAAAGAAGCCTGGAGAATACTACCAAATGCTCTGATCTTCTGCAATCCCATTGAGAATAGAAACAGAAATTTAATGAAAATCTATGTACTGCACCTTTCATCAAAGAAAGCTGCTGCCACCACAAAAAAGGAAGAAGGAACCACCATCTGTAAATCTAATGACCTTGCCACTGACATTCATTCATTAATAATGGTTAGGGATCATCTTGCTGACGGACTTTTATGTATGGTTTCAGTCAAAGGAGACAACTGAAGGAACTTTTTCTTAACCCTTTCAGTCTTTTTTCAGAGGCTGGACTGTCCTGTCCCTGCCAGCTCACCCAGGTACAACTCTTTGAGCAAAGGAGCAGCCCAGCACGGAGCTCAGGTTCTCCTCCAGCCAACTGCTGCCTACATTGTGCCTGTGTACACGGAGAATATGCCTGGGTTATACTGCTCAGCTGTCAGTACCAATGCAAGCAACAAGCATGGGACCACAAAGTTACAGTATAATTAAGTTACACTTGTGGTAATTCTCAATTTAAAATGACTTTACTCCTCTCTCAAGGTATTTGATCCCTGAGGCCTGAAATCCTCAGTGTGGGTGCCACTGCTTGCAAATCAATTGTTACTGTCAGATATTATATTGATTCCTGTGGTGCAGTGCCTATGAGCAGCAGAAGCAAAAATGCCAATTTCAATTACTAAGCAAAACAGAAGGTTTCTTTGTGATTAGATGACAAGAGGAAGATTACCACTAGCTACATTCTGGGGAAGAAAAAAAATCCAATGTCCTTAATTTGCAAAAAGGACAGAAACCTATATAGATTTCTACACTAGATATATCCAGCTACATTGTTCGTTTTTCCACATTGTTGAAATAAATGATAAATATACATATAAAGACATAAAATATATGTATACTATATATACACACAGAGTTATGCCATAGCATACCCATCTGAATGAATTCAGACCAGAGAGAGAAGTGTAACAGGGTGATTTTCCCTTGAACTTCCCTGTGCTACACAAATTTTGGTGAATCAACCACATTCTTTTAATGTCCTCCATCACCTCTGTGCCATCACTGGCATCATTGAATTTAGCCTGACAAAGCACTTCCATGTGGGAAGTGTATCTCACTGTATACCCTGGAGATGTGTGGACCTGAAAGAATAGGTCCAAGAACAACACGGCTGGGTGCCCTTTGGCAAAGAGGACAACCATGTCTAAATCTTCAGGCTTCTGATGTCACCTTCTCTCAAAGGGCAGCCCACACTAGAAGAACCACATTATCTCCTGGCAAAGAATTGAAGAAAAATTTCTTTTTTTTCCCATGTTTTGGCCACCTCTCCCACTGACATTTTTTTCAGCCCTAGCTGCGCCAACAATGACGACCTTCCCTTCAGAGCCCTCTTTCCCAGTGTCTGGACTCAAAGGACTGTGTTGGACCGTGCAACACACTGACTGCTGCAATGAGCCATCAGCAATCAGCCAGGCCTGACAATGGCAGTGACAATGCCATCCCCAGAGGAGGGGACAGCAGCAGTGCAGACTGGAACAAAGCCTCCCCGCCTTTGGCCCAGTGGGCACTGTTTTCATGGACACGTGCAGATGTGGCACAGGGCTGTCCAGCTCCCTGTTCCTCTGGGCCTGCCCGGCCTGCAGCCGGGACGTGACTACCGCCCACGCAGGCCTGGCTTCCACAGAGGTGACGGCTACCGGGACACCCGCGGAGACTGCTGCGCCTCCGCGTTCTCGTCACAGCTATTTCCTGTCTGTGGTTTAATCTACCTGTATGGGCTGCAGCTGGGCTTCCTCCCACTGCCTAGAGAAATCTCAGCTGCGCTACAGTGGGCAGACTGACGCGGTGTGAGGTGGCGGTGATGGAGTCAGCAGTGGCTTACTGACCACAGCGCACCAACCATGCCCACCAGGAGCAGTGCGTGGGCAAGGAGCAGAGCGCACACTGCAGCGGGGACATCCTCTAGGTTCTTGACATGGTGACATCTGCAGTCCCTATCCTTGGCTCACATGTCCTACCACAAGCTTTTTCTATCATCATATCCTGTTTCTTGGGGAGAAGGGAGACTGTTCCTGCATCTAAACTGTAGCACTGGTGTGAGTGGGCTAAGCAGCAAGATCCAAGGAAGGCTGCAGGGCATTATGCAGGGAAGAAGACCCACTCAATTTCATGTTTTCTCTTCTGCGGAAGGGGAGGTAGGGAAAGCAAGAGAAAAGCAGGCTGGATACGCTTCAGCTCTTATTAAGAGAAAGGATACTCCAAGGCTGCTTTCAGCAGCTTCTGATTCAGCTCGGAGCACAGCTGCAGGGGACACAAAGCAGTGTTGTGAAGGGCAACATATGAGGCACAAGAGATACAGAATACAATCTGTAAACCCTCAGACTTTCTCTTACTCTACACTCCCCTAGCCCTCTTTCTCCAGTTTAGTCAATAAATTCCTGGCTAGAAGTCAGTGCATAAGAGGAAAAGGAGAATTATTTTTTTTTTCCCTGCAGTATGACTTCCTTTTTAAAAATAACATTGCTTTTTTGGTCTAGCAACATCAACAAGGCACACTGTTAATAACACCCATAGGAAAAATTATTTTCATGCCATTTCAGACCTTCATGCTGATCCTTGCACCATCGTACAGTTGTTGAGAAATTGCTCTACAGAGTTGAAGTTATTTCTGAGATTGTTAAAGCAAAAGGAACATTTTCCTGAATCCACTTTGCAGAAAAATTATGTGCAGGAAATTAGCTTAGCGATCTAGAGAAACCTGCAATTAGACATTAATTTTTCCATTGAATGTAAAACTGGGCTAAGATTGTTTACAAACTCCACTGCTTCTGGGGCAGAGCGCAGCAGTCCCCTGTCAAGGGAGAAGGGTTCAGCAAGAGCTCCCCAAATTCACAGGCAGTGCTAGGAGAACACATAACCAATTTGGACCCAAGTGGTTCAGCTACTGGAATTTGACATTAACTGTCCGCAAGAGTGCAGCTGGAACAACTGCCATCTCTCTAAACCAAGAGGCAGGGCTTTTATGGTTTGGGAACATCAGTCCCTCTTCCATAGCCCAGCACCACCAGCCTAAGGAACAATTTTTGGATAGGGTCTTGAATGAGGCTTTGCTGTTGTCCAGACTTTGCTCTGTGGAAAGCTAAGCAGGTGAGGATGAGAAAAGTTAGATAAGTGCCAGATGCTCTGAAAAATTCTACCTTTGAGGTCTGCAGTCAGTATAACAAAAATTTGAAGAGGCCTTGGCAAGTGCTGAAAAAACCCCATTTCCCAAGTTGATCTAAAATCACGCTTTATGCCAGCATATCATCAAGGATTCTTGCAAAACTGAACTTCTAGTTCAAGTCACTTTTCAGGTAGAGCTTGAGAAAGAAGCATTTGCAAAAAGCAAACAGCACAGTTGATATTAGGGTTTCCTTTCATCAAAACAGCTTTCAGTTGCCAGAAATATGGTTTATTGGCCACATATCACACAAACAAACAACCAAGAGAATGGACTTTGTTCCTGAGGGGATTTAGAAGGCTTCAAAATTGGATGCAAAGCTAGTTAAAATCCTTACCACATAGGCATCGCCAATTCTCCACGCTGCATGCACATGTACACCAGTTGTGCAGTCATAAGGGCCAACTGGCTGAGAGAATGTATGAGACAGCATTCCACTTTCGCAGGAATGTTTACTTCAGAGGCACAATATGTTCTCCTGACAAGGAGGGATTATACTACACATGATTAGGAGCATCTCATTGCAGCTCTCATAAAAATTGGTCTCTGACAACACCAGAGTTGTTTAATAGCACTTGACATATTAGAAGCATACACAGTATTAGCAAGAGTTTAACAGTCTTTGCTAAATAATCTGTGTAGCTTTATCAATGAGCAAACACTGCAGATGCACCAAAATCTTTATACGACACGCTTCACATATGTGAGCAAGAATAATATTTTCAAATCCTCTCTCAGCTTTGACATCTTCTTGTAAGATGGACGTGCCTAATATTGGTGGAAAACACTTTTGCCGAGGGAAAAGGCTCCTTCTCTGCTAAGCTTGAGTTTTAATGGGGTGAACAATCCTCATTCATAGCATAGTCTGCACTTGTCCCCATCTATATTAGTTTAACTGTTAGACATTGGGTTTAGGAGTGTTTTTAGGAGCTCCCACTTTCAAGGTCATATGGCTTCAAGCAAACTCCATTAGGGAGATATTTGCAAGGCTGAGTGAATCACAATTCTTGCCTAAAGACCTGCACATTTCCTGTTTGACATGCATGCACTGGTAGGTTCAAGACATGCGTGATATAAAGGCAAAGTAGCCCACTCTTTGCTTTCCCAATGTCACTGGGAAACGCTCCATTTAGCAAGACTCGAACATATTTCCTTTAGCCTAAGGACAGCCTGAAGCCTGTGTCTACCCTAGAATATTAGGATTTATTTTCTGGGACCACACAGCAAATATCCTCAGTTCATGATCCTTGTGATGGCCAGACTCACTGTTGAGTGTAGCACTTCATATTGATAAAATTGATATCTGCACTGGAATCCTTGAAACACTAAGAAGCAAATTTACCCACCTGACCTACAGCCAGCCAAAAATTAAAATATGGTGAAAGGATGTGAATAGGATACCATTCAGTGAAAGATGCAGCTTGTCAACACAAAGGCTTGCTCAGTAATAACATTTCTTGGGTGAATATCGTGAGTTGGAGTTCAGGCTGGATGAAGATGATATAAAATTTACAAAAAATTCAAATGTCTTTTTAAAACTTATTACTGAGATGACTCAGAGCATTCTGGCATGGGTTAAGAGATGCCCCAGCCTGAACTTTGCAACCTGGCAATTGACTAAACTGCATCAAAAACTGAATCATAAAATTTTCAAACTGTAGCTCTCTGGTTGTTTCGTAACACCAACCATCTAATGGTGAGCTGCCCTTGGATCATCACAGGAGATGTGTTGGCTCATCATTGGCTTGGAGAGGGGCACTGTAAGGTGTACCAGAGGTTTATACCTGATCTACCTGGGCAAGTCAGCCAATGCCCTTACACAGAAGGTTAACAGCCTTTGGAAATACTACCTTGCACACTGGAAGACACGCTGATACTCTTGTGTGCAGTCAGATGAGCTCACTCTGGGCTGGAATAACAAAGGAAAACTCCACCATGATGAGTGAGGGCGTGCCTGAGCCCACTCCTACCAAGCCAGGCTGGGAGCCCTGGCACTGCACTCCCTGGTGCTACCAGTGAAGGGAAGCCTTTCCAGTTCAGATCCTAAAACTGTAAGACAGTGCCTGTAAGTCAAGAGAGTGAAACACTTCTGTACTTGTGAGCATCATTATCCACAGGGAGAGCAGCCTGCCCACCAGGTGACAGAGCGCTGCCTCTGCAGTGTCACAGGAGCAAGGGCAACAGTACGTTCTTCTGCAAGTCCACTGGCTGAGCAGCACTATGGCCCTTGCTTTCGGATTGTCCAGTCCCAGGGGTGCATTGAATGCCATTCTGCCAGTAAGAGTCCTCTACGTGAAAAGAAAAATCCAGTTTCTCCTTTGCCTTGCCCTGCTAGTCTCCTCTCCCCACAGCTCAGTAATGCAGCAGGACACTCTTTGAAGGCCAGGTGCTCCTTGACAGCAGGTGACATGATTTACATTTCTATGGCACATTTCACGCTAATGGATACCAAAGGACACTTCAAAAGGTCTTTCACAGAGAAAGTCTTATACCTGAGTTATGATAAAACACTGCAGCACATAAGTATCTCACAGTAATCTTCTGACAAGCAGCAGAGATGAGTATTAAAGGTGGCTACAAAGGGAATTTAGAAGGATGACTGCAGCTTCTCACATTGGTTATGGCCAGAACATCTGAACTAATATCATCCCAATTCTTCCAAAGGGTGGCACAAAGGTCTCAGTAGCTACAAGACTTTCTGTCTCAGAAGATAATGTGTCCTGAGACAAAAATCATACAGAAAAACTGGAATTAGTTATAAATCCAAATAAATGAGTTCCACTTACTGGGTCAGTCCTCACCACAACCTATCATAAGCCTATGTCTTCCCTTCAGCACACTCTCATCAGGCTCGTAATGACTTGTGGTGAGATCCCAGCCCAGCTCAGAGCAACGTGTCTGGAAGTAGAGGGCTAATCCTTTGTCATTGGAGTGACAAAGTGGGAGCAATTTACAGCAGCTGAGAACGTGTCACATAAGGCAATCAGATTTAAAAGAAATGTGATGGCAAGGGTCCTAAACATTTTCAAAACACTGCTGTCAGAACATATCTCGGTGTGCAAAACTATTCTTTGAGAAGTTGTCAGGGACCCAGATGGGTTACTGGCTTATTCTGTCCTTCCTGGAACACCGTGCATTGTGCTCCTTCCCAGTTATTATTATTCCTGTACCGTAAACCCCCACTGTGAGGAGTCTCTGGTATGACATCATTCCCCAACAGTGAGCTTAAGACTGGCCAAATATTTTGCTGAGCTTTCTTTCCATCCCTGCCTTGGTAGCTAAAACTTTAGCTTAAAACTTTTATTTTTCATTATGTCTGTGAAACAAGGAGTTTAAAACTGGACAGAAAAACAACCTGCAAAAGGCAGTTAATAAAACACACCAGCAGTCCCAAAATTGTTCAGAACACTTCATTCAGCAATGTACTGAGACAGAACCACAGAAAAGCTACTAAATAACATGTGACAAAGCAAAACCCAGGAAAAGGCAAAATAATGACTTGTGGTTTTTAGCATCTTTTATCCAAAGTGCTTTGCAGCCATATATGCATATTATATAGGGATCATTCATCTAGCTGAAATATAGCTGGCTTCACTTCAGAACTAAGTTGTATAACTGCACACAATAAAATTATATGGCAAAGTCAGAGAGAGGAAAATGAAAAGCAACTGTTCTAGTTGGATTACAGAACAAATTCCAAGTCAGCAGAACGCCACTGTCTCTGGGTGAAATTTAGAGGAACATTGAGGATTGCATTCAAACTCGTGGGGAAGATATCACGGCATCACTAACGACCCAGCCTTTGGGTTTACCTCTAAACGAAAATATAGTACCTCTGGCAGCAAAATGTCTCTACTAGCATTGGAGAGGGGTCAGGTGATACCCAGTGAGTGATCAACATTCATTTCTGATTCACCTGCATTTCCTCAAAAGTTCCCCCAGCTTAGCATCAATCCCTGAAGCCCAGTGAAGATTAATATTTCTCAAGAGCCAGTACGAGCATAGCCTGAGCAGAAAACTGCTTCTAACACTTCTGTTAGGCCAGGACCACTCAGTAGAGTTTCAGAGAGAGGCCAGTCAGGCTACAGGATGTGGTTGCTTTTACTCTAAATACTGTGGTTAACAGCATGATGGGAATGAAGTCCCTCATATGCCAGTGTGATTGTGTGGAGAAGGTGGGACTGTATTTCCAACTGTGGATCACATTAGCTAGTTAAGGTGCATGACCCTCTCTAGCTTCTGGAGTTTGGAAATCTGCACAAAGGTTGCTGACAGGCCACCACACTCATCCAAAACCATAATGCTAATTGTTGCTATCCATATAGAAATTTTCTGTTGCGTTCTCCATCACAAAATGCACATTACAGGCAGGAGCCTTGCTCTTAGGTGGCTCTTCATTTTCCTCACTGCCTTCAAGTGCCCAGCTCTCACATATTTGCATCATAACAAATTTCACATATTCAAGTGACCAGCATTTTATTCAGAAACCTTTGATGATGGATGTCTGGGGGAGTCAGCTCTGCTCAAAAGCCCTAATTCTGGTGATTTTCCATTTCAAGCCTCAAAGTGCATTGAGTTGTAAGTGGTTCCCGTGTAGAGGTTTTCCTTTGCAAATAAAGGCTAAAAACATTAGTGTAACACCACCTGTGATACTGCAGAACCTAAATCTATTTCACAGAGCAAGGGTACTAGCCCTGCATCGGGAATTTCCTTTATCTTACAATACACTGCACTTCTAATGGCCTATCACAGCACTGGAGCCAAAACTCTTCTTACAGGTAGCCCCATGCCTCTTTACACTTTCAGCAGGCTCAGAAGATTGCAGAAACATGAGACGGTAGAAACACAAAGTATTATCCATCCTTCCTCCCAACCAGAGGTTCGCCAGGCAAGCCACTTTGCACGTCCTTTTCCCTGAGAAAGTCGCATGGCTAGTGGCAAGAAGTAAATGGGATACCTGGGCTGGTGTTTCAGCACGACACTCCTGTCTGTTGAGGAACGGGCTCACAGTGAGGTGCATCCCCTGCTGAAGCAATATCACTTTCTGCCACCTTTGTCTCTGTCCTTGCTCCTCCAGCCTCACAGCACAATTACGGGACAGCTGCAGGTATACTTGCCCTCTTTCCTTTACACAGACTGTTTCTCTTCCTCGTTCCCAGATATATCAGTAAGGTGACTGTTTTCTGTGGTTAAAATTATATCCCCAGATATTTTAAACCTGTAGTCAAAGTAGATTTAACCAGTCTGAATTCATCTTTGAAGAATAAATAGGAACATGGAAAGATGCTGGAATAAAAGCTGTTGCAATCAAAGACTGGAGATCTCCAGCTATGTCTTGAGAGACTTGATCTGGATATAAGAGAGCCCTTCCAATTCAAGGAAGCACAACTGCTGTGTGACTCTTTCACCTCCAAGTCCTCTTACAATTTCTCATCTCCATGTAGGTTTTCTTGTTCCTAAAAGCCATCCCTTTCCAAGCTATTTACCATGGCATACCATCCCGAACACAGAAAATACCTCCTCAACCAGGGAGCTTACTGGGACAGACACGAGTCAGTCAGCACCAACTGATAAGGAATAATTCAACACAGTCTATTCTGCAGTCTCTGGCCCTGGGACACTAATCCAGAGGCTAATAAAGCAGTAATCCCTTGCTGATCCGCAGGCTCTGTTTCCCACATCATTACTCCAGGTTATATCTGCTCTCACCACCGTAAACATCCCTTCCCTCCCTTCTTCCCCACCTTGCACTGTCCTCACTAGCGTGACATCATTACAGCCACCTTTCAGGACCCACGGATGGAGCCATTGATACTCAGTTATTTCAGCCTTCCCTCCTGAACTACTGCTATCCCAAAGCACAGGCTATTTGGTTTGCTTTCTGAGCTGGTGGGGTTTTAGCTTGTCTCAGAAATGCCCCTGGTGCTCCAGCATGGAAGCTGCTTCTGGTTCCCAGGGAGCTGCTGAGAGACAGTAAAAAAAAAGTTCTACCTTCAAAAGGGGTTCCCCCCCGCCCTTTCCCAGGCACCCCAACCTGCCCCTGAAGGGGAGATGCACAAATTGCCCAGCCCAGGGTCCTGGGCTGTAATCTCCATTTATTCTGTCAGCTGCTCACTCATCTGTAACAGGAAGCTCTAAGCCTTGTCATGGATCAGCCAACCCCTGGTTCCATTCATCTTCCTGTGAACATCTCTGGCAGGCACAAGGAAGGAGGAAGCAAGGGAAGAAAACAGGCAGGTCCCTGGCAAAGCATGGCTCTACTGTCCCCGGTCAAGCCCTTCACACAGTTTGGTCTCCCTGTGGCCAGTACCAGATGCTACAGAGAAGGTAAATGATGCAGAAGCATTGATCTTCTGTGTTAGTCTTATCAGGCTCCTAATAAATAGGAAGTGTCTGAGGACCTGAAGCATAGGGTTTAGCATAATATCAGTAAATATTACATATTCTGAAATCTCTGGATTTTCTCAGTCAGCTCTCACATGTCCAGCACAATTGGACCTTGCAGAGGTCTTGCTTTCAGTGGTGTGCTGGGACAGGAAGTAAGTTTTACAGCATGCTTTTACTTAGCAATGATCTGGAGCTTGGTTCCAAGCTTGCCCATCTTTTAATTTAATCAGATGTCCTTTGAATAAGGTGCTGTATTCTAGGCATGCCAAAGAGGCTGATACAGGGAGAGCTGAAGTGCTGTTTCTCTCTCACTTTTGGAAAAGCTCACCACTAGAATTTATCCTGAGACATAAGAGCCAAAGAGCAAAGACAATGGAGCTTTAAAAGGATACAGGAAAAGAGATACCAAATGCTCCCAACATCCATCAATGTGTAAGCACGAATTATTTGCTTTCAGCAGGAGTCTCAGGGTGTCGAATGCTTTTACTAGCAGTGAGGATAAGGGTTACAGGGTACATTATTATGTTGCAGGGTAGGCTGTTCTGAGCTCTCTCCCTTGATTTTGGGGTTAAGAAAGGCTCTTCATCTTTCATATGGATTTAACTTTACTCTGATTTTTAAAAACAAAGCAGCACTCAAAGTGATCTATGTGCTTCAAATCACAAACAAATTCATGAGACACAATTGAGCCACAGCAGTTGCCCTAGTTGGTAAAGCACTATTTAAAGAGGACTAAAGCTGACTGCAGTCCTCATTTTCCATCTGCCCCTCCTGCATCCCTTTCTTCTTCCCATCTCTCCACATAAGGAAAAAGGATAAACTATAAAAATCGACAAGTTAGGATGTTTCAGCTGCTTCTCTCCTGACAACTAAGAAGGAAGAGAAACACAAAAGCAAGTACACAAGTTATCAGCCTGTCCCTCCTGACAACTCACTGCAGCTCTCCAACAACACATATCCCCCCATCATCCCATGAGGGTAAGGAGACACCACATCCCTGCTGGCCCAGAACTGAGCCTAGGAAGAAGCTTGATGACCTGGCTCAACCTGGGAGTGAGTACAGGCATCTGATGCAAAGGGACATCACAACATCCCATGGCTCTTGAAATAAACAAAACAAAAATGCCAGAACACCCCCACGCCCCAAGCTGCCACCTCTTTGATATGTTCTGTGGCTGCTAACCTGCCTGTAAACACTGCAG
>QWTY01066843.1:0-24983 GCA_008033365.1 Pseudorectes ferrugineus
TGGGACTTTGAGCAACCTGATCTAGTGAATGGCATCCCTGCCCATGGCAGGGGGTTGGAACTAGATGACCTTTAATGTCCCTTCCAACTCAAACCATTCTATGATGCTGTTCTGTTTGATCCTGGCGTTCTCCTGCCTGCCTTTTATGCCCTATTGTTTTCACAAAGAGTAGTTTCAAAAGCAGAATTTCAGTACCCTAAACTGTCAGAATTCTGTTTTCCTCCTTTATTTCTTTTTTTTTCCCCTTTCCCTTTCTGCAGGTAAAAATGTGTTGTAACAAACTTGTCTTTCTGTAGAATTTACTGTATTCGTTTTTACCAAAATTAACTTTTGGTTATTCTCTTGGTTCTGGCATTTAAGCAAATAAAATGCATTGTTCTGTATTTAGATGACTAAAATAATGTTTCAGTTATTTATTAATAACAGACACAGCAAGTCAGCCCAACAAACTTCCTTTTAACAAGAAAAGCTTTCTCCTCCTGAATGAATAATGCATACTGGAGAAATAACACCACTCCTGCATTTTATGCGTAGGCTGATAATGTCCTCTCTTTCAGCAAATGCATTAGGCAAACGAGAACACTTTGGGGAAACAGCCATCTCCCAGAATAGAACATTGTGTTCTTGCTATAGCAGAAGGTAAGTTACAGTGTTATCAACTTCATGGTTTAAAACTTTGGGTGACTTGTCTTTGCAGTCATAACTAGAGTTGTACAGCAGGAGGAGTTACATATTAATGGTCCTCCTTACTGTCAGCAGCAGCAACTGGCTCCAAAGGGCTCACACCATCCATCCCCAGCAGGTGGGAAGGCAGGGTGATGCTTGATACTGACGAAACAAGGAAATCAAGTTGCAGGGAGGTGCAGAATTGTGTTGCAAATATATGCTCGTGCCAGCATTTGGTTTATTTTACTGATAGTAATCTTCCCAGCAGGTCCTTGGAAACTGTGATGATGTTCTCTGGAAAGAGAGAAGTTATGCCCCCTTTCACTGAAGAGATTTTCTATGATTTGCAGGCTTTGAATGCACAGAGGTCCTCAGACTCTTTAAAGGCTTAGATGAGGGAGTCCCCACTGCCTCAACCAGCTCAGCATATCCTATTTCCGAGAAAAACCTTCTTAGACTGCCATTAAAACAGTGGATTTTACGTGTATTGATAAAGAAATAACAGAAAAAACCCATCCATAAGCCTCACACTATAAACTCTCTAGGGCAGGGAGTTTCATGACAAGAATTCCTTTATATATTCACAGGATATAAAAGTCTGTGTTTTTATTCAACATATATAAATGCAACATGCATGCTGCATAGAACACACAAATTTTTAGACTGTACTGTTCTGAAATACATAGTAATTCAATTATTATTATTGTTATTATTATTATTATTATTATTCCTTATGTTTTTAAATTTACTTCTGTATTAAAAACCCCCCTACAAACAACACAAAACCAAACACCAAACCAAACCAAACCCCAGTGTGTCTGTCTGAACTATTTAGGAAATAAATGCAGACAAGTTAGAATGTTCTGACATTCCCTTAGAAAATGTCACCATTTTTCTTTTCACTTTCTTCATCTTAAACATGTGGGTGGTGAGGACAGCTGATTACTCTGTCTGTGAGATCATAAATAAACTGGGTCTCTGAAAAAGATCTAAATAGAAAGAAGGCAAGAAGGCAGTATGAACAGAGACAGAAAATCAGAAAACTGGAGATGGAAATAAGCTGATGCTACATGGCCATATTTGACAGCTCTGTATTGAGTGTGGGGAAGATCAAATACAACACAAGAAGGGGCTGAATAGAAGATTAAATGTTCAAATGTAGTTTGGAGAATACCTCAATGCATTAGAAAGTTAATCCAAAGCTGTTTTATCTGTAGGATGGTATGTCATGTGTGTGATGTGTGTGGTATAAACAAAACAGAAATAATTTGGTCATTTACAACAATTTTCCCACAGGAGTGTAATGAGAAGTATACCTATGCAGAAAACACCAGGTGTTATTAGTGCCCCCTAGAAATCTGCATCATGGGTTGTGGTTCAGTCATGTCCTGTGAATTTTGCTTACACGCTTGCAAAGGTACAGTGTCTCTTCGTCCTCTGGGACTGTGACTCCGGTCTGCAACCATTTGCTCAGTGCCCTGGTCTGGACCACCACAGTCTAGTGACCTACTGGAGTTGTGCTGGGGTCTTGAACTGAACTGCACACTGCCTAGTGATGTTTTCTTGGCTCACTGCCCAGACTGAAGGTTTGTTAAATATTTTATGAGTATTTAAAGGAGACTCTTTAAAAGAAAAACAACCTAGAAGCTCTGACTATGATTTATGGCTTTTGAAACTCAGGAGTCAGAATGAGGATAGAGATTGAGAACATTCCAAGGATAATTCTTACTTCTCATTTTTCGCTTCATCTAGCAGGAAGGTAAAACTGACCCTCTGTTGCCACGATTTGATTATTTTCTCTGTGTCACTGATGAACATGATTTTCATCCTGACTATGGACACAGTAAGGCATCTGACGAGCACATAAAATCTTCCTGAATATTGTGCTTATTCCTGAAACAGAAAGAGAGAAAAGATAGTGCAGCTGCTAGTCTTGTCAATTTGTATTGCTGCAATGCTTAGCATCTCAACCAAAGCATCTCTGCCTATGCACAGTTAGCCAGCTACAAACTGGACATGAAAACCTCTGTGCACTGGTCTTGATGCCCCAGTTCCATCATTTTGCAGAATTCCTCCAGCTGAATTCACTTTGTTATGATTTATTTCAGGGCAGTATCCATGAGGATCAAAACAAATATAAAATTCTGCATATATATAAGCTATTGTTGTGTACAAGAAGAACCACTGTAGGGCCCCAGTATTTTGAATGGATTAGAATTGTTTCGTATTGTACATGTCTTCAGCAAAAAGAATAATTATACAAGAATGTATGAGTGTGCCTTCATACCAATTCTCACCAGAAATTTTGCATTTTTGTATCTCAAGCCTCCCTGCCAAAACTAGAAACTAATTTGAGTCTGTCAGTGTAAGTGCTGAAGTTTTCTAACTGCTATTTTGCTTATTAACTGTTTTTTTAATGTCACTTTTAAAAACTGATTTCCTGCAGTTGAGTCAACAGCAGGTCAATTTATAGCATATTAATGTGGAATTATTTAATCTAAAAATATGTAACACAGGTTTATTTTACACAAAGTAATTAAGTTTTGTGAAATAAATCTTCTGCTAAAGGGCTGTTTGGAAGGGCTAAGAAAGTTCTGCCACTCTACTTACAGTTAAGCAACAAAACAACTGCCCTCCCTATCACAGCTCATATATTTTCCTATTGTGGTTGCTCTTACAAACCATGAAATTTACAGTGGCAGTGCTTTATGTGGAGATACAGGGAACTGTTTAGGAGACAATTTTTGAGAGCAGAGAAACATACAAAACACCTTCTAATAGTAGAATACATGTTCAATTTCTGTTGAAGCCGACCAACAATATAATTACAAAATGAAACCTTGATTTGAGACCTTCCATATGATGGATGGTAGATACATATGAAAGTTATGTATAGTACTATAACAGCAATCATTAAGAGAAAAATCTTTAAGGATTGAGAGAAAGCCAATCTGAGAACTGGGACTTATTTTGCATTCTGGGCAGAAGGACAAATTTCACCGTATGTCTGTCAAAACTGGTACAAGAAGCAGCTGAATAAAGTAGCTCAAAAAACATACATGGTAACACTCTCTAAAGATGAAATTTTCAAACACCCTTGGGCAATATTCTTCTACAAAATTCTTGTCTTGTAATGAGCAGAGTTCTTAGATAGTCAAGGTGTTAATGGAGAATTTTCTATATCACTGCATTAATTTGAATTCTGTAATACCCACACAGTCAAGTCATATTGAAACTGGCTACAAAATGTCCACTTGCTTTTAATAGGAGAAATCCCTAAAGCTGCAAAATACCACTGAAAGCAAAGCCCCAAACTGTACTGCTATTAATCATCCTCAGTAGTTACTCCTGGAGTAGACCCTTGAAAACATTAGAAACATTTTAGAAAAAACTGCTACTTAATCTGAGTAATATGTGAGTAAAAGGAATGAACAGTTTGTCTAGTTGATCCCAAACCTTTTAACAAGTGCACAGCAATGCAATGCTTGTAGAGACATGGCTTTTTGGCAACTGTTCAACAGCTCCAGCACTGTAATCAGCTTGCAGCCTTGGCATATACAGGGGCCTGTGCTGCACTGATCACCAAGCCTTGCCAACAGTAGCAAATCACGAGAACATGCAACCTAGTAGAGCTTTGAGGTTGGAAATGTCCCACATTTCATTCAGAGGTGAAAGGTACAGCTGTGATCAATTCTTCATTTTAATCTTTGCTTCAATACGTAGTTTGTGCTCTGAAGGACTCCTGTATCAGACAAAGTGCTGTAGAGGAGCAACCTTGTCTTAGCAGTATATTAAAAATTTAATGGAAGGTTATCTGTAATCAAGACTAACTTGAAGCAGATTGTGCTCATCATATTTCAGCTGTAGGCATCTAGAGGGGTATGCTGATCCAGGAGTCAGAGACTACAGCATGCCTGTCGGAGCAGCTGGCTTTCTGCTCACTTGAAAGAGTGGCTTCAATAGCCAGTTGCTTGTAGTGTAAGTGATGAGTCATTTATCTGGTAATGCACTGGCAGTGAAGAATCATTACAACTAGCAGTAAATTACTTAAACCAACAAATTTTCTCAGTTTAATTCTACCACTAGCATAGACAACAGCCATGTTCACTTTTTGTAAGTACAGGGAATTTTGGCCTGTCTAAATTTGCCTTAATATCTTGCTCACCTAGCCTACATTTAATTCCCTGTGCCAGGTGTTTCCCAATGCCTAGCTGTACATTTAAGATCTCTGAACTTCTGAGGCCAATAGAATGTTCTCTGCATGGCTCAGACCTGGAATTTATGTATCAAGTGTATTTACTTTTCGCCTGAGCTTATGGGGCAGCGGGTGACATCTGCTCAGGGCACTTGAAACTCATGGAGTTCGATGGATCATCTAGGTGAGCTTCTCAAAGAAAGCTTGTGGTGTTGTAGTCCAGAAGTATAGAAATAGTACCTTTTTTATACTTGAACCCTGTGTGCTCACAGCCCCCCAAGTAAGGCACAACTTGCACTGCAATTTTAATGTAGGATAACTCCTGCAGAATGAAACCAGCTGGAGCAGTATCTTGGTGGGAAGCAATGCTCCATGGCATCATGAAGAAGTGTAGAAATACAGAAAAATGCCTCTCATCTGGGCAGTGCTCTGGTTGGAGGCCAGAATCCTGGCTAGGTACCAGTTTCCACAATTTCCCAGGAGCTCTGCAGACAGAAGCACCTTTCAACCTGGCCATGGTCTTAAGAAGACAGGACAAACAGAGACAGTATGTGTAATGGATCACATGTGGCAAGTAAGAGGTTTCTGTTCTGATGTCTGCAGCCAGGTAAGGTATTACTGGCAAAGAAGAAAAAGGAATAGTGTGTCAAGCTGTTAGGTGCAGTGATGATAACTTTTGGTTTTGCCTAGTAATAGTAGAGAGGGATGTGAGAAAGGTCTCATGTTAGAGACAACACGTGGGACAATTTCTTCCATTACTCCTTCTGCTTCTTTCTGAAAATGTAGTCATTGGCTTTGTCTGTGAAAATGCATTTCTTTTTGAAGAAGTCTGGCATTCCTAGCTTTCCAAGCACTCATCAAAATCACAAAACCAAAAACTGAAGCTGTCTTCAACATTTTGTGAAACATGCATTTTTTCAGAGAGAAAACCCATGCAAAGAGATAATGCACACACAAACTGCTTGAATCCTGATTTGCAGGTAACATATTAAACCTGATTAATGTAATGACTGCACAGGTGTAGATACCTTCACTTAAGCTTATTTTTCAAACTGTTATGGCTGCTAACTCTTGTGAAAGATTATGGTACATTTTCAATGCATCTTACAAACAGGACAAATAGTTTGTCAAGTTACTAAATTACACATCTGGATTTTGTTTTTAAATAGTCTGCTATTTAAAGTGTTGAACATCTCTTTTACAGTACTTTTCACCAACTACTCAAGACCTTGAAGAAGTTACCTGAGGATGACTGAGAGTTTACTACCATTACCTCGAGTTAGACTCAGAGATCCAGGAAGATCAGGAAGATCCAGGCACAGAATAATTCTGTCTTATTTTTTCCTCGTCCCATCAGTTAAATTTACTTAGTTCCTTTTTATTGAGTCTGCTACTTAATCCCATTGCCTTGTTTAGCCTTCCAAATGTCCTGTAAACGAGCATTTTAAAACACAATTCCTCCTCATTATTAATTCAGAAAATGAAATTCACAAGGCCCAGAAATCTGTTCAGGTTTTCAATTTTATCTTTATCACTACATTTACCAAGATCAATAGGAGAAATAACATTGATATAGGTGCTGCATTTCATTAAAATTTTAACTGGATATGATGACCTCCATTCTGTTTCCCATTGTTGCTCTAAGTGATATGTTATTCTGTGAAATACTCTAGTTGCTCCTACTGAACATTTTGTAAAACAAAATAGGTAAAGTTATATCCACAGACACTGGATGAAATAACTTGCTCTACAGTCCCACTGAAATCCATCACCTGAGGAATGAACTTGGCCAACTGGTTAAATCTTTGCTGTCACTTGCCATATAGAGATCCAAATTTCATTTGATAAGTCATGGCATCATAAATCAGCCTGTTTTGGAAAGGACCTTAGAAATTCATTTGGCTGAACCTTTCACAGTACCTGAGCAGTCTTGCAAGGATCCAAAGTTTGACATAAGGTTAAATTCAAGTGGTATACTGCAGCTCATCTGCAAAACATCCAGGAGAGTGTGACATTCAGTTCTTGGAAATGCACTTGCATTTATGAAAATAGTAAAATGGGTTTATCTGTTACTGTTATTGCATCAAAGCCAAGAGATTTCAACTAGTTTGGGATTCCACAGAGTAAAGCATTCTGCAGGTATGCAGCAACCTCTGTCAAGGGCTTGGGACTTATATTATTATCTAAATAGAAAAGAAAGAGGAAGAGGAAAACACAATGACTTTCAAAACACCTTGTAGCAGGTCTGTGAATGAGAAACCTGTCACTCCAATTTGTTCTCTATGACTCTATCTCCCACATGATGTCATCAATATAAGCAGATGAAGCTAACATCTTGTCACATGAAACTTCTTCTATGTGTACATTATATGTGGGTGTGCCTGTGCGTGCATGCGGAGGTACACGTACACATACCTATGTATTTCCATACAAACATTTTTTAAGCTTTTTTGCTTAGATGTGTTGTTTTGCCCATAAGCTTTGACTTTCATGAGAAACACAAATATATTGACTGTCTCCTTTCAGGATAAATTGTGAGGTCTTTTTATCCTTTCTATTTCTTGTTTATTTACTGCTTCAGTAACTTCACTTGTCTTTTTTTGTTGTTGTCTGTAAAATAGTAAAGAAAAAAGCAATCTAAACAACAGCACTTCAAGGGCAAGCTTGGTGCCACCTCATAGCTGCATTATTTTTGTCTTACTGTGATCTCTGTTTTTTTCAACCATGTTACACAGGCTCAAACCACTATACTACAATTATTTACACAAACAGAGGTTACATCACTGTCCTTGCCAAGATACACAGGCATGTGAATACATAAACTACTATCTCAGTACTTTTGAAATTAGTAAGGAAATCAGGTATCTGTTTGCATGTTTGGACAATATATACCTTAAAACTCCAATTATGAGATATCAATACATAATTTCTGCAATACATAAAATACAATATATAATTTGACAATTTGTATATGCAGTTATTTACTGTAGGGGAACAATGCCTAGTGTTTTAAAAGCTGTAACTGGGACAGTCAGTATAGAAACTTCACATCTGTCCTGATGCAAGAACTGATGTAATTGTCAATTCTGGATGTTCAAACCATCGTTGCAGATCTGTTTGATGTGTGATGACAGGAAAACTATTTTCAACTTCTTTAAGGATAATGACATCCTTGATCCCCTTCCATCTGCTCTCTCTCATCTCAATTTGTCACCCTGCTCCTCATTCTTCACCTGAACTTGAGCAAAGGTGGATTTGTACATATAGGTTTTGAAGGGCCCACATAGATACTAATGAGCTGAAAGTGTACAGACTCCCTCAGCTACAGAAGATGTTTGTTCAATCATTCAATATAATGCTCTATTAAGTGTTTAAGCATTTACTTAATTTCCAATTACTGTATCATCAGGAACTCTTCAAGGCTGTTTTTTCTATTAGCACATCCCCAAGGTGAGACCAAGGGCCTGCATTTTTAGAGGTCTTACTCTGCTCCAAATAACTTTGACAACTTCTTTCTTTTCCAAAGAGATGTTTGGAAGCAGGATTCCTGCAGATATGGCCCACCACAACAGTCTCCAGAAAAATCTCAGATTTTCTGCCCTGAGCTGTGTAACCTTGTCCCTGCACCAGAGATTTGCCATCTGCAGTACCATCAGCAGGGATGCGGGTTTGTGCGCCTCACTGCCCCTGATGGCAACCAACAATCTACTGGGCTGTGAGGGAGCTGGCCCAGGTCTGCCAAAACCTGTGGGAGGAGATGCCAAGCCACCTCAGCAGACTCATGCTCAGGGAGGCCTGATTGCTTGCACATGCACATACTCAGGTATGCATTCGGAGCATTTTTCTCGTGAATTCTTCCTGTTGTTGTGGCTCTCCACAAAATGAAGCTCCCTAACTTTGAGGTACGAGTGTTCGGATGGAAGTGCTGGCAGTAAAGTAGCCAACATCTACCAGAATTTCTTGTAGAATTTTATGTGTAATTGGTAAATTGAAGTCATGTACAAAGCAAGCTTCTGTTTTGTTTCAATATGACTTTAAATTTTGAGAAATTTTTATGTAATCAATAACAAGAAAGTACAGCTCCCAGCACAATATATAGCAATGACCATGAAGCTCTGCAGTACCCTGTGCTGCTGAACTACACTGTTTTGCATTTCCTTGCCATCTATTTGAAAACAAGGACCCCTACAGCAATTTTTTTTCATTTTGGTGTTGGAAATTGCATAGTGATTCAGTCCAGAATCTCTTCTGATGGCAAACTACTGGCATGCAGGAACCGTGAGAAAAATCAGGTTTGACACTTCACCATGTTCTGAAGCTGACAAAAAATAAAAGACCTGTGAGGCTTTTTGAAGCAATAGCAAATGACCATAAATGATTAAAATGGACATGAGCACTGAAACTCCAGGTGTAAAAGCTGAGTTTGAATATCACACACACACAAACACATTCTCCAAAGGCCATGCTCCAGCCCCTCAAGGAGTGGAAATTTAGACTGAAATAGAATTGTACTGAAGCTCCTGCTATTTAGATTTAGCGAGTGTGACTTATGCCACATGGTTTATGACTTTTGTGACTTACGGCTGATAGCTTCTGCTTTTGAGATACTGCTGCTTTCTGTGTCTGAGAGTTCTGTTCTGCAGAGACCAGTAGACGTTTTACAAGCGGCTGTTACAATCTGCAGCAGAATATAGATATAGTGTTGATCCTGTTTCTAATACATTTGAAAATGTTTCATGTGGAAGTTGCTTATTGTAGAGAGACATTTGTACTCTGAGCAGTGATCTAGATACAGGTGTATATGAATTCAGGTATATCTCCAGCTAAAGTGGATTTTGATACCAGTATTACATCTTGTGGTTAAAAAGAAAGTTGCTGTTTCTTGTGCTGTCATTCTCTTTTCAGATTTAGAAAACATCAGCAGGAAATGTTAATCAGCTTAGCCATCTGAGAATTTTAGATCAAAATTATGTTTTTCAGAAAATGTCAGCAATTTTTCACGCTTTTTTTTAATGAAAAAATACAACTTTTCTGATTCACATTAAAATTCCATTTTACTACAAAAGGATTATTTTCTGGTCACCCATAGCATGCAATGTTTTATTTTGGTTAAATTTTATTTCAAAACAGGTGTATCAAAAGTAACTGGTCTATAACGGCAAATGACACTAGAAAATGATATTAAAACCTCAAACAAAAAATCAGAAAGACAATTATAATGACTCTTAAAAATCACTAGCTTTTAAAAAAATAAGCGCTACATATATAGACGAAAAACTGGTATTTTCTACTAAGCTGTTATTATTGGGAGGTACCGTGATGGCTTACAGAGATTTCTTTCCTAAATCTGAGAAATATATGTCAAGTTTTATTGCTATTGTTGCACTATCAAATACCAGGACAATAACAATAGAAAAATTTGGTTTTGAAAACTTTTATAGACAGAGCGTTTAAGAACACAACCACTTGTATGGTCCAGAAGATCCCTTTCATAGCTGTAAAAGCTGAAGATTTAGAAAGTGACTGAGTGTTTAGACATCATATTACATATTTTTTATGAGGAAACAGTTCACATTTTTGCCTTGTAGATCTCTAATAAAGGACAGGCTGGACTGACGATGAAACAGTTCTGGAAATATATAGCAATTAAATACAGCAATGAAAGGGCTAAAGCCAGTGCTGTAGGTCAACTGTAATGCAACTATCAGTCAAATGAGATAGTAATAATATACTTTTCCTTTATATATTACAGCTTCTTCCCACACAATCTCTTTAAAAAAACTGCCTAATATTAGGCACTTAACACTGCCAGTTGTTCCCCGTATTTGCTTAGTAATATATCTGCCTGGGACTATGCTGTCTGTCTAGCTGACTGTTCACTACCTCAGTATGACTTGCTGTCATCATATTCTCCCATCTCAGGTCGGGGGGACTAGAAGTGAATGTACTGGTGACTTCAGTGAAGCTTCTGCTCTGAATGAAAGCTATGGAGGATACACAAGTCAGTGAACAGATTGCCCAGGAAGGTTGTGAATTCTCTGTCTTTGGATAAATACAAACCCAAACTCTGCGTGGCCCCAGCAGGCTCCTCTTGGTGACTCTGCTTTGAGCAGGAGGCCCCTTCCAATCTCAACCATTTTGTGACTCAGCAGAGATGCCTTGGCCTTCACAGCTCTGAAGGGAATTAAATGACTTTGGAAATAAATGCCAGTATCTTGGTTGTCTCTCGCTGAGCTGAATAAATCATAAAGGCACCCACAGGCTGAAACTGCAGATCATATGTAATGGGACATAATTTTCAAAATAGCTGAGTGTATGATTGAGGACAACAGATTAGGAAGCTGTTTGATATTTTGTCAAATCCCTTCCATGTCAATGCCTTGTCTTAGCTTTCATGGTCCTAGATTTCTTATCAGGAACTTAACAAGATGGCATTTTTCTTTTGTGACTATGATTGCATATATATATATATATATGTATGTATGTGTGTATGTAACTATAAATCACATTGCCCACATTTGGTGTAATGTAATGAACGTTAATAGGTGACTCCTATCGTGCTATACAACACACAGTTCTTTTTAAATGAAAATTTTAATGGCAGTCTCCATAAGGTATATAGTAAAAAAGAACACCAAGATGCTGAGGTTGTGTTTGTAGTGACTGCTTAGTTAAATGGTTTCATCTGAGTTATCATTTAAACACCCTGGTTCCCAAGTGCATGGCTCCATAGCACAGTTGTCTCCTCTGGTCTTAACAAATACAATGATGTAATAAAATCTTTCCATCAGCTGTTACATTATAATGGTTTGACTAAAACATTTTCTCTTTCTTTTTTAAAACAGCTAGTGCACAGATCTGATTTGAAATGAATAGCACTTTGCACATTGAATCAGAGGCTGCACTGCATGGTCAAGAAGACACAAAAATAATAGAAAAGCCTTTCTTAGCAATGAAAAGTGAACATTTAGGTCTTGAACAGCTACTGTGAGTCCTCCTGCAGAGCAAGTGTTGCATATCATAGCCTCAGAGTTCTCTGTAATTGCAAGACATAGGCATTTCACAAGACACACCCTGTGCTTCTAGTTTAAGGAAATTGTCAGGAAATCAGTGAATTAAAAGTATAGTTTTGGTGTAAAATGAAATTCTGATGAAGGTTGTCTGTGTATCAACAGCAAATTTAATTTATGAAAACAGTGAAATGAGAGCAGAAAAATCTGTCTTACTCCTAACATAATAAACAACCCAATAAATACTTAAAAACAATAGGCTGTCCTCAAACTATAGTTATCAGATCTTAGCAACCCAAAGAAAAGTACAGATGGTGTTGAAAGGTATCCTGTGAAAGGAGCCTTATCTGCTGCCTACCCCAGGCTGTAGCAACTCTTAAGTCTGAAAGTGAATATATTTCAAGCTCTGCCAAGATTTTGCAGCAAATTAAAATGGAATAACTGAATATATTTGTCAGTATCAGAACACTCAAGCACTTGGATGATCTCTATGTTGTGTGAATTTTCTAACTGGTATGTGGAATTTGGCTGCTGTTACATGGAGTGGTTTAAGGGTTGTTTTCTGGATTTAGTCCAGCTATAGGCAAGGCTGCTGCTGCTGTAAATCTTGGAGTGTTATGAAAGAATATCTGCTAGGCTGACTACACCAGCAGGGAAGAATGAAGAGCTTTAATCATGAAAGCTCTTCTCCAGTCAAAGAGCAGAAGCAATGGTATGAACAGCTGTAACAACCCTGACAAAGCTGCTTCTGAGTTGTCTTCATATTCCCATTAACCCCATGCCCTCCAGTCACTCCATTCTCCTGTCTTGCTAATGCTCATAGAGATCAGAATATTCCCATGTTTCCAGTATTTGGACAATGTAAATGGGTGAAATGTGAAGGCCAGTGGGAGTTTTGTCATTGCTATCCACCCATACCCCAATGGTGATGATGTTTAGTTCAGCTTGGGATGAATCTGGCACAGAAGCAGGTGCACAGCCTAGTGCCCCACCACTCATGTCTCAGAGCCTTACCAGCACAACGGGTTACACAGCAGATCCTGATATGAATGACAAAATGCCATGGCTCTGTGCACAACAGAAGTAGGCAGAATGGGAGCATAACTATGCCACCTACTTCAAGGCCAGAGCTCTTTCAAAGCTGCCTGCAGGTGGCTGCGATTCTAAGTTCCCCATCTCACTTTGTGGATCTTCCACTGGCAATGCTTTCAGATCAACAGAACACCATTGTGCAGAACCCTGCCCATCTCCTCTTGGCCATCCTTACCATGGAAAGGTGCAGCATAGCTCCTGTGTTGCCTTGCACAACTGTAAGGCTCAGCCTGGTGCCTGGCTAAGTAAAACAGTCCGGCAGGTGTGCAGTTGAGCAGCTTCTGTGCTCCGGCTCCTCCTGTGGTCAAGTTTATACTTCACCAAGAAGCTTCACCTTTATGTGGGTTAACTTGTTCTGCCAAAGGGGACTAGAAACCACAGTGTCTTCTCAAGACTACCAAGTTTTCCGGACAAGCTCTCTGTTTGAAGCACACAAGGTGGAGAGTGTGGAGATCTAACTAACCTCACCGGATAAAAACTAGCATGAGGAACCAGAGGAAGTATTTTCTCTGCAGATTAGTATTTAGTGGATTAGCCAGACTCAGTGCATTTTGCTAAGGGACTTCACAGTCTAAAAATTCATGAATAAAATTATTTATTGGAAATTTAGGGTTGGAGACACTTTATTCTTACGACAACACAAATAATTTATATATAAGCCAAAACTCTGAAAAAAAATTCAAAAAAATACCTTCTAGGACTCAAAACTGTCCTAAATTTTGCTGTGTGATAGACTATTGAGGGTCATCCTCTTAGCCAGTTTTTCTGGAATATCACAACTTACTGACAATGATTTTGCTCTTGTAAACCACGTCTGAACTTGAATAGTGAAACTATCCTTTAAAGAAATTAATCACTACTTTCTAGAAAATTGCTTTGTTATTTTTGCAACCATTATTTTTCATTAAATGATCAGATTACTTCAAAATATTGCAGTTTTCCTGTGCCCATATAAACAGAAAAATGAATTTTCCCTCCTCTAGTTGAAATGTTTTTTTTTTATTTCCCAACAAAATAATAAATTTATCACTTTTTAAAATACTTGGATTTAATAAAGTGCCTCTTTAATGGGATCTAACGGATGTAATGTAATATCAGAAATATTCCTCTGTGTGTGATATCCAGATGAAAAAGTTGTTGATCTGACACATATTTGTATGAATTCAGTATTTTAAAAAATATCTGTATGGTTAAACATCCTTATATTAGATCAGATTAGATTATGAAGATTCATTCCTCAGAGGTACCCATGTTTTATAAAATGCAGAGGACAAAACCAATCAGTGCTGGAGCAGGCAGTGGAATGAATAAAGAAGCTGATGCTACAGTTTCTATGTCATTCACTTATCATGTAGCCAATAATATGCCTAATGTGATATTACTTTAAATGCTGACAAAATTTGCTTTCATATAATAATTAATAATTTTTTTAAAAAAATATTGAATAAAAATAGCTTGGGCTATTCTACATTTCTAGAAATTCTACAAACACAGTTAGAGATTCACAGTGACTAAAATAAAAAAAATGCTAGAATTATCAGAATAATAGAAATCCTATTTCAAAGAAACACTCAAGAAACACATCGTTGTTACATACTGTAATATTATTTATATATATAATTATATATTATAAAATACATACTAACTATTACATGCTCATAAAAATGAGGCTTTTGGGAAGGGGCATATAAATTAATATTTCTCTGTGTCAGAATTGGGTGGTGTGGATTTCTCTTTCTCTTTCAAGATGAAAAAAAAATGCAACAGAGTATAACAAGAGAATATTTGAAAAATAGTATCCATTAAGTTGTAGCACCAGTGTATAAGTTTTACAGAGATCCTTCTGTGCATGACAAAGTGCTCTTTTTCCATATAAAACATGACGACTCTAAAAACATCACGTTTTCTAGCAACTGGCCGCATCCCTTGACACTGGGAAAACCCCCTGTGTTTTGGAAAAGTGCATAAGATCGAATAATGATTTATTCTTAGAAATCTGATGATGTGCTTCAAGAAGCTTAAAAAAAAATCTAGCAGTGATGCATTGTCAGCAGGAATGTAGAAGGGCTTTTGTGTTCCTAGGGAGGTTAAAGCCATTCTTGCCTCTCTATATTAAAAAAAAAAAAAAAAGGAAAGTAAACCAAAAATTGAACCAACCCCCCAAACTTTCTAGTCACTGCAACACAGTCTTGCACATGTTGAGCAAACTTGAACACAGCTGTTACAGCTCTGCTGTGTAAGAGGAAAAAAATAATCTGTACATTTGTTTACACAGTTTCTGACATTTGGCCAGGCCGTGCAGCTCTCAGCTGAAGTGGAACACAAAAACGATGTGCTGCTGGCACGCTCAGTACGAGAGGCTGAGACGCCCCGAGCCGGCGTCCCTGTGCCCCACGTGTGAACAGGCGGAGAACTGAGCCCCACGGAACCCACGTGGGGCCGTCCCAGCGCGGCACCTCCCAGTTCCGTGCCCAGCAGCACCCCGAGCTTTCCCTCCCCAGGGTGTTGCTGACGGGGGAGAGACGTGGGAGGTCGGGGAGCTGCCTGCAGAAGGGGCTTGGGGCCCTGAGAAAGGAGCCAGGGACCCAGGAGACACCCTCAGCTGCATCCGGAGGGCTGGCAGTGGTCCCGGCAGGATCCGTAGGGGAAGAGCTTATCTCACTGCCTGCCAAGCAAGGGTGCTGCTCACACAGAGTGTTTTACTGCTGCACAAACCTGATCAGTGTTGCCCCTTAAAGAAAGGGGCCTCCAGCAACTCAAACTTCGAATGATTTCACTATTTATTTCCGATGCCTTGTCTGAGATACCCTAATTGTGAAGTAGCATAAAATGGAGACTTACGGTTTCACTGGGCGCAGTTTCAGGATCCCTCAAAATTTTCCAGAGAATATTGAGAGAATATAAACCTACTGGCAGCAGAGATGACATCCTTAACTCCTTTTTTTGAGAACTGTAGAATTAGTCCACAGGTCTCCAGGGTCCAGAAACATGGATTCTAAATGTTGCTAGAAAACAATAACAAATCTATTTCTGCAAATTATTACATCTTCCCATTCATTTTAGTTTGTGTCTGTATGTTGGAAAAGTGTGAAAACAAACTTGATTGTATGTAGATCTAAGAAATTTCAGCTACTTGCTATAACATCATGGTTCAGTTATTTAATTCCTGGACACTGTTCAGAGAGAGGTAAAATCAACATCCACTTGGTGGAATTTGTTTGCTTTTCTGTTCATCCCTCCATTGTTTTTCCAGTCCATCTAGATTTCTACAGGAAAACAGTATTTGTTTTCTTTTGGAAGTTGACAGAAAGTACAACATGTTACCCATAAAATAAGGGGAGGCCTTATGTGTTGCTGTTTTCCTGAGCTTCATGACAATTAGCTATGAGTAGGTTGGACCTCTATGCTGTTTGCACATGCATACCGCCTCTCCCTCCCTCTTCAAATAAACGAAATGTAGAAATAATAATGAAAAATATCTTAACAGAAATGGTCCACTTTTAATTTTTCTTTCCCCTCAGATTTGTTTCTGATCCTGTAGGCTTTGATCTAACTTGCAGGAAAAGGAATCTATAGATCAAAGCAAAATATGCAATGACATTCTAATAACATGATGTGTCAACAGGTCACACTGGGTATACAAGCAAGAGGATTGAATTTGAATATGATTTTAAAATTTGTTGATGTGAATATGTAAAAATATGCTTACATAAACATGTTTTTCTCAATTCCAAGCAACTTTGAGCTAATTTAGAATTACTCTGGAGACTGTGGTGCAGTAGATCAGATTCTAGTTTAAATGACATCACGGTGACCAAGTGGTGGCAGTGATTAATATCTAAATTAATGTAGACAAAAATTGTGGCTGAGATGCCAAGTATGTTAAACCCTTGAAAAGAAACAATCTAAAAACTTGTCTGGAATGTGGTGATTTCACCCACCCCTGGGTCAGAGCCTACAAATAGTTACAGATGTAGAAATCTGGTCATAGCTATATGACAAAGCACTCATCTGACCACAGACAAGTTCAGACTTGGCATGAGGGAGTGCAGAACTAATTTAACCAAATGGAGGTGCACCAAGGATGCAGAAAGGTCCTTGGTTGAGTATACTCCAGCTAGCAAAGCTGTGTTCAGTCACAGACAGGTTTTGATGCTCTCACTCTCACTCTTTAGGACCCTGGCATCTCATTATGTTTGATGGATAAAGTAGAAGTGTCACACTGAAATCAGTCCTGTGGACTGACTAGTTTTCCAATGGTTGGGTCTGGGAGAAGGCACACCCTAGAGCACAGCCTGGGAGAGAGGCACAGAAATGATGCAGTCTGTTTAAGCCTCTGATAAAAACATCTGACAGAATATAATTATGCAGATAGATCTCAGGGAAATAAACTTATGTTCTTTTTAATTGAAATAAATTCACAAAAACCTTGTTAATGGTGTTTTAAATTTCATTTGGTGTATTTTGCAGCATTAAGTAATAAACATCCTACTTCAGTGCTCAATAAGGAAATTAATAAGAACATTGGATGTGAAAATGACAGAAGAATCTGAAATGGTTTGGTGATTGTGCTTGTCATTCCTGACTTAGTGTATGTCTGTTGAAAAAAAAAAAGGTATCAAAATTCTGAGATTATTGAAAATCTGAGAAATGGCTGAGAATATACACAGTATGTGCAAGCATTACATTTGTCATTCTAGTCCAGAACTCAGAGGTAAAAGCCTCCATCATCTGGACACAGATTACCAGGGCAGGAGCTATGTGGCTTTGATTCCACTGCTATTCTATGAGACTTGTTTTAAGTGCACTAAGAATGAAAAAGTGAGATTTATATAATTCTTGTTTCCTCTGTTCAGAGAACGAGCTAGCGGCTCCCCATGGAAGTGACTCACGCTGACACTATATTCTGCCATATCCTCAGTGGTGTCTCCTGCAGGGTGGGCTGTGTGTTAGAGCCTTCTTACATTCTGCAAAGAAATAAAAGCAAAACGTGGGAAATTGTTCTGCGAAATATCATCTGTACTGACTTCCAGGAACTCCTCAACTGCATCATGTTGAGGTAGGGCTGAACAGAGATGAGCACTGTGCTCTCTGTCAGGGCCCTGACTGTGTCCCCCCAGCAGTGGCCAAAAGCCACTCCACCAAAATGAGGCAGATGTCGACAGCTCTCTTTTAACACTTCATAGTTTCAGAGTTTGGCTTAGATGTCCTTTTACGTCACTGCTCAAAAGGTCTGATAAAGAGAAACAAAGAAAATAAGTTTTACTGTCAGAAAAAAGACAATAATCACTAAGCAAACCAAGGACCTTAACTGTCCAAAACTGTCAAACAGTGAAGATTTGATCTGGAAAATATATAGCATACATTCTACTATTTCCCTCATGGAGACAGTAGTCCTGAGAGTTACGGTTTTTTATCTTTACTGCAAATATGAAATATCTAAAATTTGTTATTTGCGTGTGGTATGCATACTGAGAAGAGATTAATTCCCACAACTGTCAACACATTTCAAAGTTTAGTGCATATACTTGCGGTACTAAGGATGTAATGATAATTGATGGAATATAAGGACTGTGAAGCCTTTTTGCTTCTTTGAGGTTAAACGCAGAAGGATAGGCTAAAAGACAGGTCAAGATGGTTTAAGCTGTTCAAGAGGAATGAAAGGTCCAGCTCATAGCAAAGAGTGCTCTGGCTCATGTATGTACTTGGAACTGTAGAGTGCTGCTTTAGCTTAATTTTCTTATATCTTTTAAATCTGTAGCCCTTGCTTTTCCACTTAAAGAATAACAATGTAAACATTTTGCTTTTTAAGTTATATGCCTGTGATGAAGCAGGTATATAATTGTTTAGCTTTTAAAATTGTTATCTCACATCTTAGTTATGGAACTTCACTGAAATAAACAAGGCCAATTCAACAGATGAGCAGTCCTTTCTTGCTGTAGAATCATTTAGTCAAATTCACTACATCAAAAGTATTTCAGTAGCAGCACCTGATTTTACAGACACAAAATAAAGCTTTTGCTGTTAGAATGTGCAAGTGCAACTCAGCTAAACAAGGTGGAGCTGTGAGGTCTGTGTCAGCAGTGGGTTTGACCCCAAGGCTTCATTATTTAGGTTGTGAACTCCTGATGTGAGGAACTATCTTTCTGTTTGTTTGAGAGATCCTTCAGCTTCTTTATAAATAATAAATAAAATCACAACTCAAAGCCTCAGGGAAGAGGAATACTCATTGTGATAGAGAGGGGCTTTGTACAAATACAGGAAACCCTCACTTCAGCTGCCTTACAGGGACCTGGAAATTAAAAAATAGTTGAAGTATTTATTATGTATATTGATCTTTAAATGAATCATTCAACAGTGTGTATTTAGATCTCTAGAGATTCTTCATCATGGTGCCCCAGACAATTCATTGATGAGTGGTCCTGGAGATCTGAATGTATTTATCATGTTTTGGGTAAATACAACAAAGGAAATAAAGTAAGGGAAGAACCTTCATGGTCCCTTTTTCAGATGCACTTGGGAGAGGATTTACTGTGAAGGGTCTGGGAAGATAGGTGTCTCACTGCTGCCTTCTGGCAATGTCTCACCATGACGTGATGCCAATGAAACCATCACCTCCCGGAGTACCATGACCATCCTGGTACCTTCCCACCTGAGACAGCCGACCCACACGCAAACCCACCTTACAAAGACAAATCAAACAGCCCAAAATTTGCTTTGACTCGTCAATACCAAACAGCTAAGCAGTGCAGCTCTTAAGAATTAAATACCATTGGTCACATTCACAAGTAATTGGTGGGATTTTTACTCTAAACTTAAATAAAATAAAATGAGGAAAATAATAGTCTTTATCAGGAAATGAAGGTTTAGATTCTTGAACCAGAACACACACATTTGGTGAACAACCTAGCCAAAAAGTCTTTGTCTGTCCCATTTGTAGTACCAATTTGTAGCACCAATTCCAAGACATTAGCAGTCTAGGCAAGCATCACTCTCTCTTGGAGCAACCTGAGAATATGGCTAAACATGAGCTTCAGCAGAGTGATGAATACAAGCAGATCACAAAGCAATGACTTTACAGGACTGAACTTGTTTGAATACTCATTAAATAAATGTATAAATGTCATTATACAGTCAAATTATTGGTGGGAATTTGCAAGTGCCCTCCTGGTGCAGAAGTTATCAGAAGATGATAATCACAGTATCTCTTTTTCAGCACAGACCAACACAATGCTAAGAATTATATACAGGGGAAATCCCTTAGGGCCAGATGTAATTCTAATTTATTCCCACAGAAAATGTTAAGAAGAAATGTGTTTCCTATAAGGACCTCTGGAATAATGTATAGAGTTAATTGCTTTGAGACAGATGGAAAAGGAGATGCATTTGCAACTGAGAAGACAATGACTACTAGGGGATTTCAGGTCCTTCCATGAGTTTTTTAAATCTTTGAAATTACATGTTAATTTAGAAAACATGTTAATTATCTTATTTCAATTTATCTAATCTCAGGAAAGCTCTGAAAGCCACCGAGATTTTGTGTCAGTACACTTCTACTGCTGGAAGTGTTACTTTGGACTCTCTGTACATTAATGTATTGTAGAGCTGTGTTAAGGGAGACACAGGACTTCATTTCAGGTTATCTAATCAGATAATGCTTTTCTGCATGAGTGTTGTACAGATTCAACTTTGAAGGCCCCGGAAAAAAAGAGTTCTGTATTTTAGGGATATGAATGTGAGTAAAGACTAGATGAATCAGAAAAATAAGTGTGTACTTAGACGTACAATGATGAATGAAATATATTCTTCATTACTATTGGAAAGAAACTGTCAATGAATCACCAGTAATGGTGGTGATAGTGATTTTACTACAGAACTGACTCAATTGTATATTGTCAGGCAGGTGCTAACTCTAACTGCTTCTTTCCTAGTAATCCAAAAATAGTTATTGTAGGTCCAAGTGAAAAAAGCAACTGCTGACAAAAATCCCCCAACTTGCTCACAACATGTAGTTCATTACTCGTCATCTGATCAAATCATCTGCCTTCCAAGTGCTTGTAATATTTGTTGAGAAAAAGTAACCTTTTCCACCACCCTGCAGGACAGACAAAGTTTTTAAAAAAATCCTTCTGTTAAAAAAAGATGCTTCAATAGAACAAACTTTTTTTTCTTTGTAGACATCATTTCAGAGAAGAATGGAATGTACATTACTGTGAGTGGAATAAGAATTGTGTGCTTCCCAAAAAATTAAGGACCATCCAGAATACATTATTAGTAAAAGATCAACAAGACCGAGCAATTTAATCAGAGAATTTAGTTCCTTTTGCTGAAATGTCCAAGAACTGATTTTTCTCAAACTTATTTAGCCAATTTCAGTTTGTGCTTTAAGGATTACACAGAATTAAGTTAATATTATCCATTTTACTCAGTTGTTATGAAACAGTGAAATTATAGTAGTAACATTGTTTCTGTTCCCAGATGTGAGAGCATTTCTGATACCAATTATAAAATTCAGTTTTTGGTTAAGCATGCAAAAAAGCAATCTTACTTATGAACTATAATGGGAATAGCTCAGATAAAGAGAACTCCCTATGTGTACAAACTGGTAGGCTTTATTTTTGAGTTGAAATCAACATATAACATAATTTTTTATTTAAGATAGGAGGAAGCATGTGTGTGAATTGTTTGGTTTTTTGTTTAGAGGGGTGGAAGCAAATTAATGCTGTAGTAGTCACAACAGCATTTTGGAACACCATTTGGCCAAGAAAAGAACTTGTGTTATTTGATTGACAAATATGTACTTCCACAGGTATTCATATTTCAAATAATTATCTTCAAAAATTAGCTCTATATTTAAGTATTTTTAAGCTGAACTAGTAGCTTTTACTCTCCCATGCTATTTGTTGAAAATTCTCTCCACTTGCATTTGGTCAAAGAATACAAAAATTAAAAAAAAAACCACCCAAGCCACAAACGCAAGCCTTTTATGTCTTCAAGACTGCACAGTTTCTGCAAAAAGGCAGAGTGAAACAACACAATTTATTCAATTCCCCAGGGTGCAGTACTTGTAGTTGATTTCGTACTTTATTTCCAGGCAATAGGGAGTTCACTGGGTGTCTCCTGATTTTTGAATATCACTGCACTTCAAGCTCAAAGGAAGTTGTTTATGACCAAAATATATAGGCACTGAAGTCTTTGTGTCCCTGATACTCAGAAGGAGAAATCTGGGAGTGAGAAGCTGACACAGAACATTGGTTACAGTAATAATAAGAGATCATACTGTGGTTTTGTGGTCTGATGCAGGCAGAATGTTTTCAATGAACTTCACAACTTCTCTCCTTCATTTTCCCTGTATGTGAAATGGGAACAATGTCTCACTGCTTCAAAAGAGAATGGAAGAACTAGCAGGGTGTTTGTAAAGCACTGTAGAAGAAACACAGACAGCCAATAGGAAGCCAAGTTAAATAGCTGTACTGAAAATGAAATAGAAATCTTTAGGAAGAAGTCCAAGAGAAAACATCTGGCAAAGGAGGAATGGGAGGCCTGACAGAAGGAACAGAAAAGTAGGATTATTGGTTTGTTTTTCCCTTTGTAAATCAAAGCTACATGTCAGATGCAATGCAATCTGTTGTTTGTGCAGGAAAAATTGGGGGAAGAAAGACTGGGAACATCCAAACTAAAAAGCATCGTCAAAATCAGCTGTGCTGTGCCAAGAAGTAGATGGAGTGTGTGGGTGGAAGCATAGGGGTACATGAGAGGATCTGGCATTGAGCTCCACCAGTCTCCCAGGTCAGGGATACTGTGAGAGGATCCAGGCTGGGCTGCTATGATCATGGGCGGTTGGAAATAGCTTTTTGAGTCTCTACAGGGAAGTGAAAAAATGTGGCAAAATGTCTAACATCCATCAGCTCAACTTCATAATATAGTGATGCATCAGTGAAATGAGCTTTCAGAGGTTGTAGAGGCTTGATTTTTTCATATTATCTTCTTCCCGGGCTCCCTGTTGTTCTTACTTCAATTTCAGCTTCCCTCTTCTCCTTTTTTCTCTTACATTTCTTCATTTCTCCTATCCTGTCTTAGTCTTCTTCTGTCCTATTCGTTTTTTTCTCTTTTCTCCACCCATTTGTTTATTTCTTCTTTGCATTCCACAGTGTAACTATGCACTGATTTTCCCAAAGTCTCGCTGTGTGTTGTTTCTTCAGTAAATAATAGCAGTGACAGCTGTTCAGTCTTGGTGCTCTTCTCCAGTTCTCTTGTCTAGAGGTAATGTTCCTGTTTAGAGAACCAAAACCAAACTGATGACCCAAAGCTTACAGCTACATACAAACAGAGACTTCATGAACAAAAAATTGACAATTAATGTAAGACAAAATAAACAAATTAATGTTGTCAGACAGTGAATTACAAGGCAGAAGGTCCTGCTTGACGAGCCAAAGACTTAGTAACTTAGCTCTAAGGAATATGTAGTCTTTTATAGATGTCGCAGTCAAGAGGACAGGTGATGAGACTGATCTGAGGCAGAGCAGGAGAACCCCTAGGAGATGTAAAGAGCAACAAAACACAAAACAGTGTCCAGGTCCTGGGCATAGAGTTAATTTTCATCATGGTGGCTGGTATGAGGCCATGTTTTGGACTTGTGCTGAAACAGTGTTGATAACACAGGGATATTTTGGTTATTGCTGAGCAGCACTTGCACATCATCAAGGCTTTTTCTGCTCCTCACACCACCCCGGCAGCGAGAAGGCTGGGGGTGCACAAGGAGTTGGGAGGGAACACAGCCAGGACAGCTGAGCCCAACTCACCACAGGGATTTCCCATATTATATGACATCATATTCAGCAAATAAAGCTGGGGTAAGAGAGAGGAAGGATGGCACTTTTGGAGTGATGTCATTTCCCAAATCACCATTGTGTGTGCTTGAGCCCTGCTTTCCTGGGAATGGGTGAACAACTGCCATCCCATTGAAAGTGGTGACTGAATTCCTTGTTTTGCTTTGCTTGTGTGTGTGGCTTTTGGTTACCTATTAAAGTGTCTTTGCTTCTACCCATGAGTTTTCTCAATTCTATTCTTCTGATTCTCTCCCTAGTCCCGCTGGTGAGGGAGTGAGTGGGCAGATGACTGGGTCTTAATTGCTGGCTGGGTTTAAATGATGATAACCAGAACAAGCAGAAAAGGGCCTGTGTTGAAGATCCATCTTGGAGCTCTCTATGATCGTTGTGAGTGATAAGATCTGGGAGTTGATCTTGTCATACTGAATGGGAGACAGAGAGGCCTATAGAAGGCCTGTGAAAAGGAAGATGGGTGACTTCTCTCCTATGCGTTAGAGAGGGAGGAGCCAGCAGTGTCGTGGCTGAAATTATTTAGCTAGGTGGGTAACCCATTTCAAGCTTTTTTTCTTCCTCTTACAGTTTAAGCAACTTTAAAAAAGGAATAAAAAAAGAAAAGAACACCTGGATTCACATCACAACATTATTTCAAAAGCGATGGCTAAAGTTAGCACTGAGTCTTGCGCAACTCATAATAGAATTACAGAATCGCAAAATCACAGAATATCCTGAGTTGGAAGGGACCAAGAGGGATCATCAAGTCCAGCTCCTGGCGCTGTCTAGCAACATCCCCAAGAGTCACACCACATGCCTGAGTGTGCTGTCCAGATGCTTCTTGAACTCTGTCAGGCTGGTGCTGTGACCAATTCCCTGGGAAGTCTGTTATAGTGACCAACCACCCTCTGGTGGAAAAAGAACCTTTTTCTAATATCCGACCTAAACCTCCCCTGACACAACTTCAGGCCACTCCCTTGGGTCCTGTTACAGAGAAGAGACCAGCGTCTCTCCCTCCTCTTCCCCTCATGAGGAAGTTGTAACTGCAATGAGGTCTCCCCTCAGTCTCCTCCAGGCTGAACAGACCAAGTGACCTCAGCCACTCCTCCTAAGGCTTCCCCTCCAGACCCTTCACCATCCCCGTGGCCCTCCTTTGGGCACTCTCCAATAGCTTTATATCTCTCTTATACTGTGGCACCC
>QWTY01066846.1:0-14586 GCA_008033365.1 Pseudorectes ferrugineus
TGAAGCTACAGCCCAAGTTTGGGCTGCACATAAGGCTGAACCCACTGAACTCCTGTTGTTTCACGCTGGCTTAGCTCAGCTGGGGCAGCTTTGTGCCAGAAATCTCCTAACTGAATTTACTCCTGGCTTGCCGCAGGTTGGGCTGCGCCAAGAAATGCACAGGTGCAAATTAAATCAATATACCTGGTGTGGGGGGATGTTGGGGGTGTCTTTGTGGAAGGTTTGCATCACTGTCACCAGATTGGCTTTAAAGCCAAGTGAAGCTGCTGCTCTGGGACTTCCATTTCAAAGCAGCCGTGTGTCTGCAGGGCTTTCCCAGGCCAGCACAGCTGTACCTGCCTCTAATGAGGGCTGGAGACACAACATGACACCAGCAGTAGCACCCTCAGTGTCCCTGCTCCTGGGGGACAGAGCTGTGCCTGTCTCACCTGGCACAGCTACAGGAGCACTGGCAGCTCCATCGCCCCAGGGTAGGACATCAGGAGGGTGTCCTGCCCTGGCTCTCTGGCTCTGCTGAAGCCTGTTGCAATCCGTGAGGCTGGATGCAGCAGGGACTCCATCTGGACAAGGTCCCTATGGGATCAGGGTTACCCAGTGCAAAACAGGTCCCATGGAGACAGCAAGCAGGGAACTGCTCCTTTTTCTGGGCAGGATATGGCTGCTGTGCCCCAGCTCCATCCCATGGTGCTCCTTCCCTGGTAGTGCTGGTGCTGGAAATCCTCCTTCCCTGGGCTGCCATTCATGTCCCTTCCTCACTTGGTGTCCTAATCCTGCGTTTCAGCATCATCAAGAGGATGAAGGTGAGAGCTCACAGTCCACCTTGCAAGCTCCCGTGGTGGGAGGCCACCTCACAAGCCTCCCTGCTATGAGATTTCCTTGCAAGCCACGGTAGGAGAATACATTGCAAGCCCCCATGGTGGGAGGTTCCCCCACCCCAGGCGCCAGAGCTCTCTTGAAGGGGCAGAGGTAGGCCCATGGTTTGATTCCCACTAATGCAGAAGGTACAGCAGCCCCAGGCAGGCAGTGACAACCCCAAGCTCAGCTCAGCTCTTGCAGGTCACTATGGTCACGTCCACAGTAATGAACGAAACAGCACCAGGGAGTGGGGAATTGTTAGCACAGCTCTGCTAACGTGACTCTGCTAAACATGACTTGGGGTGGTGTGGGACAGGGACCCTTCCTGGGTGACAGGGTGGACATGGCCCCATCTGGGATGCTGTGAGATTTGGATACCCTGGAAGTGATGTGATTCATGATGCTCGGCTTCAGCCTCTCTGGACAAGCCGTGGCCAGCAGCCAGATGACACCTGGGTCTCTGGGTCTGATCCACCCAGGACAGCACCTGCTCCATGGTGTAGCTGCAGAGGATGGGATTCAGCTACCCAAATACAGCAGTTCCCACCAATGTGGCTGTCTGTGCTGCCTTCATGGCTCTGTCACAGGGGTTATCCTGCCTGTGACACCCCAAAGCAGGCAGATACCCACAGTGAGAGCCACCCAGTTCCCAGGCCCTGGCACGACGGGAACTGGAGATGTCCTTTGTCAAGTGAGGGTGCAGAGACCTCATGTGGGAGCTGGGCCTTGGGCTTGGAGTCAATGAACCCAGCCACAGCCTGTCCCCAGTTTGTTTTATTATCTGCACTATTTATGGGCACCCAGACATGGCCCTGACAGCGTGAGGGGCATTGCACCCCTCTGGCAGTGCTGTGCACACCCTGCATCAGCCCCAGAAGCCAGAGCTGGACAGGATCCACGGACAGCATCACCCCCCTTAGCGAGGGCTGGGAGAAAGGCAGGATCGGTGGTGTTATTTTACTTAATTTATGATTAAATGCCCCCAGAAGAGTTTAGCCCTTATTACCAAGATATAATGGCCTATTAAGGGAGCAGCATTCCCTGGAAAGCAGCCCAGTGTCAGTGACTCCTTATTGCGATAAGAACTTAATAATCACACGTGGGGCGAGGACAGGAGGAAGCCACAGCCTGCCCATGGTGCGGCCCGGGGGCTCCTGCCCGCGGGGGAAGGGGGGTGATGGGAAGCCCCTCTGGGGGCTCTGCTGATTGAGAAGGAAATCCCCACGCTTGTAAATCTGTAATTCCTCACTAAATGCTTCGTAACGACAACAAATGTAAAGTAGTGTCAGAAACCTCTCATTTTCTTTTACGGTAAAGTCATGTCCTGAAGCCAAAGAAAGGAACTAGAGAAAAACTAATTGCTCACTCACTGTTCAAAATGTGCTGGTCTTCAGCATCTTTGCAGCTTCTTCGACCTGTTTTCCATGTTGTCCTATGGACAGGGTGGAGAGCTTGAGCCCCGAGTGTGTCCTACCCTTGTAATCAATTAATTTCAAATTTAGCTTTCAGGAGAAGGGACCCCCCTCCTCTATGCCTATTTCTCAGCACATCACTCCTACGTGCGATGGTCTCGCTTGCTTCTGGGTTTGTTATTGAACAGGGAACATTTTCTCAGCAAAATGTAAGGCTGGGCGATAAGGACTGGGCAGGAACTGATAGAGACTTTGCAGATCGAATATGATGTTGTTTATTTGACTATGATGTATATTTAAAGGTCTCAGTTACAATTGGCCCCAGGCACTCTCTAATGAGCTGCAGCTGCCTGGACTCTCATTAGCTTTAATGACATCTTCTCAGTACATTTTTCTTGGGGTAAGACCTTGTCCTCTCTATGGTTGTGCACACACTAAAACCAAGAGACATCTCACCCTAAAAGGGCAGCCAACTCAAAACAGTGGAGCAATGATAAATGATGCAAGTGCCCAGAAGAGACAAACCTTTCCTGGAAGAGTCATTGTTTATTTAAGGCAAACTAAATGTAATTTACTTTGGCACGCCTTAGAATTAGACCGGGAGGTATTTGCACCGAGGCTCAACAAGTGGGTAACAAAGTCACCGTGTGTGTTCGGCAAAGATCAATTTGCAGTTTCCCTGATTTTTGCCATTTGCCTTACTCAATGGGCAACCATCTGCCTTCCCAAGAGCCACTTTTGGAGGCAGAAAAGCGGCGAGAAAAAAGCCTGGATTAGGAAAGGAGGTGAGAGCAGCAAACACAAGCCCCAGTGTTAGGCAGCACCTCCCCGCTCCCGCTGCAAGCCGGCGAGCTGCCGGCGCTCCGGCAGGCTGCTGCCTATTGATCCTGCCCCTCCATGCGGAGCCCCGGCCTTTTTTTTCCACTCTGGGTATGTCTTCTGGTGCTCTGCCCCTACCGCCAGCGGAGGCCTTATCCGACTTCCATCTCTTCTTCGGAGAATTGAGGGAGCAGTCATTAATCATCCGAGCTGTCCCCTCCGTGGGAGCACAATGGCCTTCTTTATCCTGCACTTCAACAGCTCTGACATGTACAATAACAATCAGCCTTGACGTATCTGTATTGCACCAAAGAGACTTACTCAAAAGGTTCTTTTGCAACATTTCGGGTTGTAGTTAAAATATATTGGTGCATTGTGAGGCGAGTGGTACAGATCATATCGGAGATGTATAAGGGTTTCTAGGTAGCGGGGCAGCATCTCGCAAACATTTTTCTGGCCGCGTTGCTAACCCTGGATGGCTGGTGCAGGGAAGGTGATACATGCTTTCATGGGGTGGTTTTCCATCCTGACTGTTTTCTTAGGGAATCTTTCTAACGGGGAAATTTGGCTGCTTCTGACTGAGACGTGCAGAGCTTAGGAAATTCCTGTCCCAAACTGAGTGCTGCTCTCGTGACATGATGGATAGTAAAGCACCATCCCAGCAACCCTGGAAAAATCAGATGAAGCTTGTGTCTCCCAGCTGATGTCTTCAGACCAGTCTCACATTCAGGGATTTCTTCTCTACAGTGCAATATAGCAGAATTTTGTCCCCAAAACCCCATCAGAGATATGGAAGTCTGCAGTGCTGCTCATAGGATTTGTCTGAGGGAATGTTTGGATCTCACTGCCACCACCACACATGTGCACCAAATGTCCATGGACACGGGGCAGGAGAAGACAAGCTGGGTACCACAGCTCCTGGGCATGAGGGGAACAAGGGAGAGGTCAGGAGAGGGGAGGGGAGACACGAAAGAGAAATGCTGATTGAAGAAGCAGCGAGCTGCCTTCACCCACATTTAGTCAGCTGAAAGTTTCGTTAGGAATTTCTAAGCCCTCCTTAAATTCCTGGGCTCCAAAATGCCACTGAACTAACAGAGGTATTTCTGGACAAGTTGCAGGAGCTCCCAAACAACCAGGGAACACTAAGAAAATACAGAAAGATGGGGGTGGGGGAAATAAAAACAGGAAACAGGTGGGATTTACTTCTCCCTTTCCCCCCCTCATCGTTTCACTGCGTTCTGAGGGGGCAAGCTGCACCTCTGAAGCTCAGATTAAATAGTTTGCTACGAAATAAAAATGCATCTGAGTTAACAAGCTCTGAGATTTAGGGAGACGCCACTCCGGGAGATACACGCGTAGGTCACCGGGGCATTTCCCAGCTCTCCAGAACCCGTGGGTAACTGCTTTGCCCCTTCCATCCTCAGTGAAACCTAAGCCTGTCGTTTGCTCACAGCCAGGCAAGCTGCACTCGCTCAACTGTCCAGGCAGCCCGGCCTCCATTTGGCTTCACCACTGCAGATCCAACACCCTGCTCTGCCTGAGAGCAGCTGGGGCTAAAAAAGCAGCAGTAACAGAGCAAATATTGGGATTATTACAGTTCAACGGCCTTCCTTGAAATTACAAATTGCTTTCAGTCCTCTGTACTGGATAAATGGGTGGGCAAAGCAGCACTGGGACAGCTGCAGGGGGGTGAAGCTGTCCTGGGACCCCCATGCTCTCCCTGCAGAGCTGCTGATCTGCTCCAGCGCAGGCAGACACGGCGTCCCCAGCACCAAGCAAACCGTGCCAAGCAGAGCTGCACATGCTGCCCTTTTGCTCTTATCCAAGAACCTATTTTTTTTAAACACATATTTTCTGCTGGCTGCCTCCATGGACTTTTTAAAAACATATATTTATTTATTTCCTTCTTTCCTTCTTTCCAAAGAAATGCGGGAATGAAAAAGCACACGGCTCACAGCACACAATGACCTGGCCAGCGCTGCTGGATGCAGCACAGCCAGAGCCAGGCTGTGGGCGTGCTCGGAATGGTACCATCCCCTTGGCAGCCCCAGCAGCAAAAGCAGCTTTTCCCTCTGACACAAACTACACCCAGATCCAACCTCTCATTCTCACTCCTCGGTTCTCTCCTGACCTCTCCATGAGCGCCCATGGAGCTCTTGCTGCCGAGTGCCACAGGTGGATGTGGGTGATGCCACCAGCTGAGCCAGAGGCCCAACAGATGCTTCCTATTTGGTCATGTTTTGGTGCAATGGTTTGACGTGTAATTAGAATTATAAATTTATCCCATCCTTCCTCCCACATCCATGAATTACCCTGATCTCCTCACTGGGCTTTCATCATTTCCAAATGTTTGCAGGGATGACCGAGTATGGGGTTGGGAGGGCTGCTCACCCCTGGCCACGTGCCATCATCCCACCACCCCTCACATGGAAAGGCATTCCAAACTGGGAATGGCACACTGTGAGCAGCTGGCAGAGGGGAGGGAGATGGTTTGGGCAAAGCAACCCAGGAGCACCAGGTGAGGGTGAAAGGACTAATGAGCTCTGTCCTCCTCCTGCTGTGAGCTGTGGACCCAAGCACAGCCATTTCAGCTGGTGGAGACTTGCACATCAACATGTCCATTCCTCCAGGTTTTCCTTTCCAGCCTTTCCCCAAATAAAGGCTCATGCTGCTCTGCAGCAGGCTCAGGCCCCAGGCTTTTTATTATTTCCAAGGTCATTTGCTCTGCAGCGGGGCTGGAAAACAGAATTGCCTTTCTTGCGCTGTTTATGTCTACCAGATACACACTACTTGCTTTTTCATTTGGATTCATTTTCTGTGCTGTCCTGAGAGAAAGGAGCAAAGCAATTTTCTATTTACTGCAAAATTCCAACTGAGCAATTTTGTGGATCTGGAGATTGTCAGGAAGAGGTTACTGGACTGTGTACACAGAGGAGGAGGAGAGCAGAAGTGATAGGAGAAGTGCACAGAGCATGAGAGGCGATAGCTAAAGCTGTTTCAATCCCATCCCTGTCTCAAGAAACCTTTGCCTAAACACCCAAGACTGGTAACTATTACTGGATGTGTGAGTAATTCCTAGATAATTTTTTAAGTATTTGGAAAAAAACAATGCATAATGAAAACATTACGTTATTGTCGTGCTGCTGACACTGTTGGCCAGATTCTCAGCTGCTGTGAATCATGATCTCGCCTTTGGCTTGAGCAGAATTATACCTTATTTTTCCCAGCTGAGGATCAAATCCATTGGCCAGCACTCGTGCCACCTTTGCCTCGCAGGTTAGAGCAAAGTTATGCCTAAAAAGCTGGTAAATTTGGTGATGCCTGCCCGTGGCTGGGCTCTGAAATGCAGCCAAGGCTGCAAAGTGCCAGCTACAGCTGGATGTGGTTGTGTCCAGCCCAAACCCGATGGGGTGAGCTTTGTGCAGAGCTGGTACTAGTGAGGGCAGGCAGAGGCTCTGCTGGATCCCAAGGATGGGAGCCCAGCGAGGGCAGGGCTGCAGCCAGCGAGCTGGGAAGCACCCGGCTGGCAGGAGGGAAGGGTAAACAAGAACTGGTTAGCAGTTTGCACATACAGATTAATTCCTATATGTTTTTTAGAACTTAGAATAATTTATTGTAATTACTGTTGACTGAGTTGTGTTTGAAGGAGGCAGTGCTGTTTAAAAGGATTTTTTGAAAGGTATTGAATTGGGAGGCAATTATTTTTTTTTAAGATATGTTTAAGGATTATAAAAGTAATTACTGCCCTCAAGCCAGGATGTCTAATTATGTTAAACTGTGGCTTAAGACAGCACAACTTTCAGTCTCTTCCTTGGGTGGCTCACGCAGGAGCAGAGCACACGTGGCATGGCCGGGGCAGGGCGTGGCACCACAGCAGTGCTGCAGCCCTGCAGGGACACGGGACAGACACGGGGGGATGAACGCGGGGCCGCAAGAAAGCAGGGAAAAACGGGTGGAAAAGGGAGAAAGGGAGAAATTGGGAGGGCAATGGAAATGAGGGACTGTCGACACCAAGTTGCCACCCCCATCACCCCAGTCTTTGGGCACAAGCCAGCCTGATGCCTGCGGGAAGAGCTTGCCCTTGCTTTGGGGAATGGGCACACTGACCCCTCCGGGGCCCCTTCCTGCCCTGTTTTTCTCTGTTTTCCTCTGGGAGCCCTTCACGAGCAGCAAGAGAGAAGTATGCGTTTATTTTTCAAGCTTGCCTTTTGACTCCAACTCCCCTCTGTTCTTCTGCCAACGTGTGAGAAACAAGTTCAGGTTTAAAAGGCAACCTGAAATGTGCATGCACGCACAAAACAGTTTTATTTTTATAATGCCGTGATTTATGGGCCAGCTTGGGGCAGGGGGGGGATTTCACTGGTGATTTCTGAGCGTTTGAAGGCTGCCCATAGCAGGAGAGACAGCCAACATCCTACGTGCCAGGGATGTGGCTGTCACAGGCAGGGGCGCAGGGCAGCAGGGGAATGGCACAGAGGGTCTCTGCCAGGGCACTGCAGCTGCACAGGGCCAGGGCTGGGTGGAATGCGGGGAGGCAGGAGTGGGAATGAGAGGTGGAGCTGCAGGAGCGATAGGCAAAGCTGTGCCTTAGAGATGTCTAAAGAGCTGCTGGGATTTGGGCTCAGCTCGGAGGTGGGGGAGCCGGGGGGGGCGGCTGCTCTCGCAGCTGAGCAGGATGGAGGCCGGCGTGCCGAAACCGGGAGCCCTCCTTCGCCATCCCTCCCAGCACTCGGCTTTGGAGGTGTGCTCACATGGCTGGTCACACACATCAGTTCTGAGTACGTATCACCCGGCTGATCCCTCTCACCCCGCACCTCTTCTCCCCCAGGCGGCAGCCTGCCAGGAGGCCGTGGGCTGGTGGGGACACACACACGGTGCTCTTCCCGCGAGTCTCCAAACAAATTCACCCCGTTTAACCCACACTGTCAAGCGGCGTTGACCCAGAAAAAGCTGTTCCCAGGGGCAGCAGCAGAGCAGGCTGGGGCAGGAGGGAGGGCTGTGTCCCACTCGGTGCTGCTGGGCGGGCTGGGTGCTCAGCCCCGGGCTCGGGTGCAGGAAGGGAGTGGTGACAGCATCCTTGGCCGTGGCACCGCAGCCCCAGGCACTTCGTGGTGCGGAGCTGCTGTCTCACAGGCACAGGGGAGATACTGCAAGGAGGAGATGCAGCGAGAGGCGACGGATAATATCTGCTTTCTGGGAAGAGCAAGTGCTGCGCTGCCACGGGAAGCAGCAGCTAGAAAGTAAACCAGGAGCTGCCAGCGCTGGGAGAGGAACAGCAGGGCAGCTTCCAGCATCCCACGAATCTGTCAAGTGTCAGCGCTGGGTTTATCTCTGGCTTGGCTGCATGAGATAGACTGGGGAAAATGCAGCCCTGACACAAGGTTTTTTTCAAATGCAGAAAATAGTTTATTATTATTATTATTGTTGCTGCTGTTATTATTACTAGTGTTATTATTATTTCTCAGCCTGGCTCCCCAGTGTCTTTGGGTGATTTTCACCCTTGGAGCCTGCTAGCTGAAATAGTGTGTTTTTTTTCCAAAGCCACACGTGGAAGCAGTTTTTGGTGGTTTGAGTCCTTTGTATTCTGCAGATTATAAAAGGTCTCTCCTGTAAGTAGCCTGGAAAAGGAGAAGTACTAATTATTATTAACTCTGCCAAAGCCAATAATATCCTTGGGTAATTATCAGTTTACCCAATTTTCCTGTGAGCCTACTGTGTAAATACACCATTTTAAGAGGCTATTATTTCCTCCATGCTCCACCTCACCACAGCACTGATAGTTTCGGGCTAGTCACGAGCCTGTTGTGTTCAGGGCTGTTAATTTTGGTGGACAATCACCACCAATAATCAAATACAAGACAGGGAATGGCGCGAGTTTATGCACTCCTGCCACCCTCCGAGTCCAGCCCCTTCTCTCTGCTGCAGCCTCACCAAATGCTGCTGAGCCCTCTTGCCCCAGCTGGGGCCATTTGCCACCTTCATGCACAATCCAGCAGGATGCTCCCCAGGGAGCATGGCCACCCCTCCAGCCCCTGGGCAAGTGGCATGGCATGGCAGGGACCATCCCATTGACCAGCTGCCTCCATGCCCGATCCTGATCCCGAGCATGAATTTCCCTGCCACGCTGAGGTGAAGCCGGGCAGGGAGCCGGCGGGGAGGAAGCGTGTCTCACGGCAGGAGACCCGAGCCGCTTTCCCTTTCATCGCCGCTCATTTATTTGGATTAGAGTCAGCTCTCTCCTGAATCCTTTGTTCGCTGTTTGTTATTCCACATGCGCCCAGTGCTGCGTGTTCATCTTTATTAGCTTTAATTGCTTCCCCGTTCTAATGGGATCTCGCTATTCGCATACAATTGAAAGGAAATGTATTCATTAAAATAATTCTCCTCCTAACTGTTGTTTAGAGCTGGTGCTGTCAGTGCCGCTCACCGTGATTTTCTCCCTGCCCACCGTCCACTGCCGGACAGGACCAGGACACAGGCAGAGCTTCACTGGTGATTTTCTGTGAATGTGTACCGCAGGCTGCGGGCTCGGGTCAGTTTGGGTGATGTTTGCCGACAGAGGAAAGGTCACATAAAGCCACCTGGCTGCTCTTCCTGTGAGGCCTGAGGCACACGTGAAGGGGCAACACGTGTGTGCTCCCATCCCCGGGCACCCTTCCACTCCCCCGGCTGCACCGGGGCTGCGCTGGGCCCCACTCGCTGTCCCGCACACCAGAGCTCCCAACCTTCACCTCCAAGGGGAAGGAATTAAATGAGAAAGTGGAAGAGAGACGAAAAAGCCAGGAATGCTTGAGGGCTGGAGACCGTGCTACGGAAAAGTCTCCAGCTGAAATTAGTGACAAGAGGCAGTTTCAGGCAGCAGACAAGCCATCTCCTGAACAGCTTGGCTTCCTCCCTGGCACTCAGACCAACTTCTCCTTCTTATTTATTTCCTCCAACCAGCACTAGTTAAGGGTCTTTAGGGAACAGTTTAATGACCCTTCTTCCTTCTGGCTGTTTATGCTGGGCTCTCCCTCCCCTACCTGGGGCTGCTGAGGTACCATTGCCACTGTAGCTAAGCAACCTCCCCATTAGCACACTGGTGGCTCAGACCAAGGCATCTCCTCACCAGCTTTACACAATTAGCCCCTTGGTTTTTGGCTGCAGTGCCCCTCTCCTCCCCTCCCAACACCTCTGAACAGTTTGTTTCTGCAGCACTGTCCGTTCAAATGAGTAGATCTCCCTTTCGATGAAAAAAACATCCCCTGTTTTATGACATTCCCAATCCTCCGTGAAAGCTGCCTTCCCTTGCCTGGCATATTTATGCCATAGTTTGTTAAGACCATCATGTAAGGCCAGGGATTGGAAACTGGCAGTTTCAGGGCTTGCAGAGCTGTTTCAGCGGAGATGGGCAACAGTTCTCCTTGTAAGTGATGCAGACGTGCAGGAGTTGTCCCTGCAAATGCAGCTGGCAGGGTCCTTCCCTGCTGGTCACCCCATGGGCTACACTGGTCACTAATGGGCCATGAGGGGGTATCAACTTAGACCAACACCACCATCCTTGAAAAGACCCTGGCAGAGATGAGCCCTGCCAGCAGCATCTCCCATGCTCTTGTTCCTGTCCTGTGTCACCTCTGTGGGATGGTTTTGCAATCAGCACAAAAGCTGAGCCCATGCAATGTTTGTTTTCACTGGCAGGGTATTCCTGGACACCCCAAGGCTCCCCTGGTGCAGACACAGTCTTGCAGGTTTCCTGGAGCTAATCCTGGACTGGAGCTGGTCTGGGAGCTTTGTTTAAAATGTAAATGACTCGGCATTGCCTAACAGCAATGGCATTAATGGGATGCGAGTTTGTGCCCGCTAATAGCATCCTGCAGGACTTCTGAGGGGAGCGTCTGCTTTGTCTCTGCGTTTGTCTGTCACACAAGAACATTGCCCAGGCCCCGGCTCCCAATCTATTAATATATTTGCTTAATTACACTGTACAGAGCGAGTGCCAGGCTGGCAGACAGACTGCAGAAGCTCTGCTATCACTGGAAGTGCTCTTCTGAAGAAGACAGCGGTGACATCACAGGCAGGTGACATCAGCCCCATGACACTCTTCTGCTCTTCCATCCGGCTTTGCAAACCCTTCTGACCTTGCCCTGCCAGCCTCAGGATGGATACAGACGGGGGCTATCGAGTTGGCCCCCGATAACAGACACGTGCTGTGCTCCCCAACAACCTGCCCTGCACGTCCTAATGCTGGCATTCAGCTGCCAAGCACTGCCCCCTTCCCCCAGCGAGGGCTCGCTGTCTATCTGCATTTTAGAAGTGCCTATCAAGCCCCAAAAGACAGTGTTAGACAGACAGTAACCATCTGCCTGCAGGTCAAGTGGCTGTGACAGGCATCCTCTGGCCACTAAGACAGTGAGACAGTTTTGAGACCGTCTTCGCAGAGACTCTGGCTGACTGCAGAAATCGCTACCTGTTCTGTCACTTTTTATTCATCCTTGGGATGCACTTGAGAGCTGTCAGCTCCCTGAGTCACGGGGAGGCTGAATGTCTTGCCAAAATGTGTGCTCAGGTAGCAAGAGCGTGATGAACACTCAGAGCAGCACCAGGAGCCCTGCCCTGGGCTGGGGCATTGTCCCTGGCACAGGTTGCTCGCTCCCACACACAGCCAGGGGGGACCCCAGCCTCGATGGCCAGAAGCCCCCAGGCAGTGCTGATTGCTGTGGCCACCAGGCCCTTGCAGGTAATGCCAGAAATGCCCCTGCACAGCATCACTGTAGGCGGTGTGAGATGGTTGGTGAAACATTGAGATGTGAGCAGGGCGGGTGGCTGCTCTGCTGATGCTTTTTTGGAAGCCTTGCTGTTTGTCTGGCCAGGCAGTGGGACAGGACGTGTCCAGCCCAGGAGCTTTCATCTCTAACAGCCCTACTGCGCTGCAGCTGAGGCCCAGGTTTCCTTTCCTTCCCTCCCTGCCTTCTTCCTCCTAACTGAGGTCTTTTCCTGATGCCTTCTCTGCTTTGATGCTTCACTTCAGTGCTTCACTTTGGACCCCTATGCGCCTCGTCCTCCTTCATTCCTTCTTCAACAGAACAAAATGGTAGATCCCACCTTTGCAGGAGGTGCTGGTGGTTGATCCAGGACACTCTGATAGGTGGGAATTAGGAACAGGTCAGAAATAAGGGAAAGTAATCATCCCTTTCCAAAAAAACCCAAAACCCAAAAAACCCCAAAAACCAAACCCAGAAAAGAACAATTATGGTATCACACAGCAGCAAAGACAGCAGCTTGCAGGAGGGACCTCCTGACCAAGCCACCCGAGCAGCCAAAGGGGCTGAGCAGGGGTTACTGGGATGGTGTGGGAGTCCTTAGGCACAAACACTGATGGGGGAAGCTGAGCAAAGGCCAGAGCAGCCCCACCATGGGGTGAGAACCACTCCTGGGCCCTGGAGCTCTAGCAGTGACTTACTGGGACCAGTTCCTGAGATGTTCTGGGGCATCTGCAGGTCCAAGGATGTGCCACACTTACAGGGAATGACACCCCAGGCTCTGGAAATGCATACTGGCAGCAAGAGGAGCTTTTTCTCTCTTCCCAGCCATGGGGAAGGAGGGGAGCCAAGGGGAGAGAGGACAATTCTTGCTCCAAAGAGAGTAAAATGAGATTATTATTTTTTGCCTCGTTCTGCACATAAACCTAACACTTCCTTTGAGGCAGTCCTCCAGGACTTCCCAAACCCTGACTTCATCAAAAAGGAGAATATTTTAAAAAACTAAGCTGTTCCACCAGAACTGGCCTCCTGGAGCTTATAAACATGAGTGAGATTAGAGGGGCAGAAGAGATGGGGAAACATGTGCCCGATCCTGCAAAGGGCAGAGAAAGCCTGATCCTGCAAAGGGCAGAGAAAGCAAGGAGTGCTGCTGGGGGGAGATGGGGCAAGCAGGGAAAAAGCTGAGAGAAGAGGGGCCATCTTTTGGGGAGGGAGACCTGGGCCCTGCAGGTAGTGGGGGCAGATCTCTGCAGGCATCATGCAAACCCCTCCCTGCTCCTGGTGCCTTTGAGATATCTCCTGAGGAAGGCACCAGGGCCACAGCAGGAGAGCCGGCAGCTGTGCCTCATCCTGTGCAGCACTGGAAACCTTGGCTGCCCCAAAGCCTTGGGGTTTTGGGGTTTTTGGCTCCTAATCGATCTTCCTTCTAGGCTTTACTCCGGTTACAAACCTGCGTGGGTTGTTGCTTTTGTTGCTTTACTATTTTTTGCTATTTGCCAGTTGTTTTTTTATTTTCCTGCCTTGTCTGACAGCCCTGTTCCCTCACTGGGGTGTCCCCACTCCCCAGCAGCCCATGTGCTCCCCACCACTGGCACCAGCACTCGCTGCTGCCTTGGACAGATGTCTCCCACCAACCCGATGCTTCTGTGGCATCTCCCGCATTCCTGAGCTGAAATAATCCCCCACACTTTGTCAGGTTTCTGCACCAGTGGCCCACTGCAGTTTAATTAAGGCAAAACCCCTCCTTGCTTTAGAGATTTTCGCTTACCAGTGGATTTCCCTAAGGCCTCATCAACCGGAACGCTCCTCTCTGCCTGCTCCTCCTCTACCAGCAGCACAGCAATCCCTGGCTGCCCAGGGGGAGTGGGCAAAGCCTCGGTTTGAGGGTCCTCTGAGGGTACCTGTGTGGGATGTCCTGACACCCAGGGATGCACCTGGGTGCTTCTGCTCATTGAACTGAGACTGGCCTTGTCCTGGGAAATGATATTTTTGGTCTTAACCCTGGTTTTGCTTTAGGCTCAGTGCATTGCAATTTAGCTCCTGTATCTGCAAATGCCTTTGTGGCCATTGCACAGGCTGGAGTTTGTGTTTATTCTCCAAGAATATGTGGAGCTGGTGATGGCTCTGCAGCTGGAACAGCAGACAGGATTACCCAATTACCAGGTTTTTTTCTCCACTGGGCTCGACAACAAGATTTGTGAAAAATTAAGAAAGGGCAATGCTCTTCCCTGCTTAGAGGAAGAATGAGAGCCCGTCTGCCATAGGCTTCCAGATGTAATTTTATATTTTCTATAAAAATTTATAGGGAACCCAGCTGGCCCTAGAGACACAGTGTGAGGCGCAGACAGTGAATTGCCACTTGGCAGAGGTGACCATGCAGCACGTGCTGGCAGTGCTGCTGCCTTTCGCAGCCGGGGGGTCACGGCTAAAGCAATCCTGGTACCAGCCAAAGCCTCTGCCCTGTGCCAGGCTGATGGGGCTCAGCCTGCCCTCGAGTGGGCAGTGGGAGGGCAATGTTTTGAGAGCAAGTTAAGCTCCTGCTGTGATGGGTGCATGAGGCCCCCAGGCTGCTCCGGCTCTCCACCTTTCCTCACTCCTCGCTGCTGCTGGACCCGGTATTCGTCTGGCAATCCCCGGCACGCAAAGTGCGCTGGAGCGGAGAGGGGAGCAGGATTGGCCCCTTCTCTGACTTTGTTTCGCATTTTCAGGAACATGAATTGCCATGGTTACCAAAGCCTGGGCTCCTCATTAGCAACATTTGC
>QWTY01066854.1:0-11918 GCA_008033365.1 Pseudorectes ferrugineus
TCCTGACATGGGGGACTGAGTGAGCAGCTGTGTGGTGCTTCATTGCCAGCTGGGGTGAAATCATGACAGCTGTGAAGACAGAGACTCTGACCCCAAGACAAGACTTGAGATGACATGATGCTGAGTGACTCAAAACACAACGCTGCTCAGATGAATTTTTAATATGTTTGCAAATATAAGTGACTAAGGCCAGAAGCAAATTTTGACACTTGCCTCCTTTGCATCTTTTTGTTTTGTTCAAATATCTGAATTCAAGACTGAGCTTTTGATCACATTCCAGAGTCAGATTTTTGTCAGCAACTGCCTTTTCTTGGTATCATACCAAGTCTGATCCGTAGAGACGTTCTCATGCACATGCTGAGCAAATGGAGTAAATTTGGGAGCGATAATGAAAATAAACCAAAAGCCCCAAGTTCACACAGCAGCTAGGCAGCAATTGAAAAAGCAGAGACATACCTTGTCTCCTTATTTGGGGTATCTGAACAGCACAGGGCTGTGCCTGCTCCAGGAAAACTCCCCTACAGCCCACCTTAATCTCTGTGGCTGCATACACATCAGTCAGTCAATGAAATAAGCATGGGACCTCTCTCTGGCTCTGATTTGAACTGGCATGGGACTGCCTGTGCCCATACTTTTATATTTCTTACACTCCAAAGTCTGCTGCTGACACAAAACTGGGAGGAGCACTTGATAAATGAGGTGGCTGTGCTGCCATCCAGGAGGATCTTTACAGGCTGGAGAAATGGGCTGAAAGGAACCTCTGGAAGTTCAGTGATGTGAAATGCAAAGTCCTGCACCTGTGGAGGAACAGCCCCACTCTCCAGTACACACTGCGGGGTGAATGACTGGAAATCAGCTCTGCAGAAAGGACTTACGGCCTCCTGTTGGGTGACAAACTGGCCATGACTGTGCCCTTGCAGCAAAGACCAACAGCCTCCTGGGCTGCAATAGACAGGGGGTCACCAGCAGGTTCAGGGAGCTGATCCCTCCCCTCTCTTCAGCACTGCTGAGGCACATCTGGAGTGCTGGGTTTAGTGCTGGGCTCTCCAGTACAGGACAGACATGGACATACTGGAGCAAGGCCAGTGCAGGGCCACAAAGATAATAAAGAGACTTCAATATCTCTCATTTAAGAAGAGGTTTAGAGAGCTGGGACATCATCTTGGAGAAGAGAAGGCTTAAGGGGTCTTATCCATGTGGATAAATGCCTGATGGGAGGGATAAAGAAGATGGAGTCAGGCTGTTCTAATTAGCATTTAGGTAAAGAACAAGAGACAACGGACACAAATTCTGTTTAAAACACAGCAAATTCTGTTTAAACAGAAGACTTTTTTACTGTGAGAGTGGTCAAATGCTGTCACAGATTGCCCAGAGAGGTTCAGTCTTGGAGATATGAAAAACCTGCCAGGACATGTGCTGAGCAACCTCTGAAGTTGTTGGGTGAAAGGAATCTTTGTGTAAAAGAGTTATTGGCATCCTGGTAAATTCATCTTGAAATGAAGAATACTTTTCCAATGAGACAATTGGCTTTTTAAAAAGATCTTTTTTCTTTAGTATTTGTTATTTTTCATGTCTATTTTACCAGTATTTCCTACTGAACCAAGAATGTTTATCCTAAAGTGTGGGATTTGCACACCACTGATATCTGTAATGTCACTTTCACAAGATGAAAGCTTGCAAAATGAGATACAGAAAAATTACTTGCAGTGAAAAAATTATTTAAAATATTACCTTAGCAGTTTGTTTTGGGGTTTTTTTGCCTGCTTAGAGGCCAACTCTCCTTCTTCAAAATTCCAGGTTTTCGGATGAGCATTTTCCCCATTTTTATTGCATGTAAACAGGAGGGAAGGAAAGGCTGCAGCTTGGATGGTAATTGTTCTCCTGGGCTATGTTTTTGATTCGTATTCTGTCTGATGCAGTATAAGAAGCAGTTTGAATTGCAGAACAGAGAGAAGGATTCCCAAGGAAAGTGTCAGCTCTAGTTTTCCATCAGATGAGGGACTGAATGGGGCACTTGAGGGAGCTATTCACCTTCCCATGGAAGTAGTGAGGAGAAGGAATACCCACCAGCTTCATGAAAAAGGATCTAAATGAAAATAATAAATTTTAAAAGAAGTAGCAGTCATTAGTTTTAGGGAAAACCAGAGATATTATAACACTGCAAACAGAATGGCTTGAAATACGTAAAGTGAAGCTCTGCTATGGGTAATCTTCTCTGGAAGGAACCTGCTTACACTGGAGTTAATACTGGAGTGACCATAAATGACAAGCATCAATTTAAGTTATTGAGTTAAAACATAATCATGGCAGATTTGGAAAAGTCTGCTTTCAAGATGCGAGGGCTGTTTGCACAGAGCTGTAGGCCTATAGCTCTGTACCTGCAAGATGCCATCCTGGGAGGGGCAAGAGACAAAAAGCTAATTTCAGCGGCAGGAGGCCAGTGCCTGCTTCTGTTGATAATCAGGGGGTAAATTTGAGCTTGATCAAGGGGAGCAGCAGCCTCATTTTGGGTTTTTCCAAAGTCAGGCCCCTGATCTAAATCTGTGCTTAAGAGGAACCTGTCTCTATTGATGATATGAGAGACTGTCAGCATTAGACTTAGTGCTTCTCTTTGATTTCAGCAACCACCAGTGCCTGGCAGCTTATTTGGGTGGCTAAGTATCTTTAACAGGGACACTCTCTGCTCTTTTTTGGTTTTACTGTGAGCTCCACCCATTTAGTGGAGAAATCTCTGGTACATACTGGGAATAGGGAACACCTAATACCTGGAGCAGGGGTAAACCCTACAGATCATCTGGCCAGGTGCAGATGGAGTGTGGTGCCCTTGGATGTCTGGGAGAGACCTCAAGAGCTTTGCATGAACACCCTCAAAATGTTAATCCCTCTGCTGGTGGAAAATAAAATTCCCTAAAAGTGAAGCCAGGTTATAGTTAAAGCAAATAAAAGTAGCTAGTTAATGGACCTAACCTAGAAAATCTGTCATATGGGTTTATAGAAATACGTCTAAAACAAAAGAAAACTAAATTTTGCTGACTCATTCCAAAATCATGTCTCCTTCTTGCTCTGTACTTGGCCACGCTTGCTTGTTTAGCTCACACTTCACATTCCAAGACAGAGTAAATAGACTGCTATTTAAAGCCTTCTTTGACATCTCTGTGGGATCCCCTTTGGATTTAAGTCTTCCTCAGGTCCCTCTTTCACCCCCACTCCTGATGGATCTCTAAGCCATGGGGAAGGTCATGCCTCGTCCATATGGGAAATGCTCATACTCCTGTGGCAGATCTCTTAAGTTCTCAATGAGATCACAAACAAATCATTAATCCACCGAGAGCTGAAAGGTTCTTCTGTCCCTGAGAAGGCAAGGTGGAAATAGGAAAATGAAATGTTTTTAAGCTCTCAACCTTATATTTCCTATTACTGTACAAACTATCAGTCATACGTGATACAGGGAATTCCTATGAGTGGTTTTTTCCTGTTTTCTGGTCGAGATCAGGCATGTTGGTTACCCCCTTGCTCATGGAAGTAGCAACCAGGCCATGTTTGTCTCAGAGGGATGTGTACCATGATAGAGAGGAACAGGGAGAGAACTGTGGTGGCTTTTCTCCCTCACAGTAAAACTCCAGTCCTGGGAGGACTTGGAAGAGAGAGACCCCCCACCTGGCCAAAGATGGGGACCAAGCATTTTTGGTGTGATGCTGGAAGGATGAAGGCTGGGAATCAAAACCTAGCAAGACAGATGTACATGAGAATGCTGGAATTGTGCTCCACTGGCCTGGAAAACCAGGGCAAAAGGGTTGCTTCTTCAAAAAGCCAAATGTACTGTTTTCTAGACAAAAGTAATTTCTTGGCTGTCAGTGACAGCTCCTTTTTAGGAGGATCCTGTAACTGTGAATGAAAAGAGCTTCTTGGCAGCCAGCCAGCAACACAGCTACTTAATTTACCAATGAAAACTTTGAAGGAATGGGGAAAGTTTGCTAGAAAGCAGGTCTGCAATACAGCAGGCTGTGTTTCTCCTTGCAACAGATAATCCAAGAAAGATTTGAAGGATCACATAAATACATTTTGTGTACTCAGATTTACTGAACCATATAAAATTTAGTGGCTAGAATAGAGTACACAGAGTAGTTCTGCATTTGCCTTGGTCCCTTCTCTCCTGCATGCCGGGTCTTGGACCACCTTAGGCCTCCTTGGATTTAAGGCAGTCAGGCTCTTGCCCTTTGTGTAAGGGTAGACTGGCTCTAGCCTGACATAGCTGCAACCCTATCAAACAAACATATAGATAAAAAATAATTTTCTGAATGTTTCTTCCTGGGATGCATTTCAGCACCTAGAGAACAACTGAAAAAATCTTCCTCATAGCAGACCTTTAGTGCCTGGATGTAAGTACCCAAAGACACCAGTGCCAGCTACAGGAGGAAAATTTCAGCCCTGTGAGTAAATCTGCTGGGGAATAAAACCTGTCAGATCACTGATCTGATGGCATTGCCGAGAGCTCAGTGCTACATCAGCAGGACACTCACATCCAAGCAACTGGGAAGAGACCATTTTATTAATGATAGTCCCTGCTGCTAGAGCATGCTTCCTTTTGGAGATTCTCCTCATAAAAAAGGCCCTCCATGCTGCCTGCTGACACCTGTCATCTTTATGGAGTTCATGATGAGTTGGCCACCGAACTGGGCTCAGAAATGTAAATTTTCCTTGGAACATTAATCATTATGTGACTCCAATAACATACGTCTCAGTTGGCGACCCTCCTTAAGCATAGGCTCGTGAGGCATTCCACATCCTCCCAGTCTACCTCAGCTTGCCCCAGCTGGCATAAGAAATAAATTCTGTGGTGTGCGTCCTGTTGCCTTCCCAACATTAGCCTTGCATTTTGTTTAATTACTGGTGATTTTGGAAAACCCAGGTACCAAAGTTTGTGCTCTGCTTTCCTGCACAGTTGCCCATGCCTTACATCCCCAGCAACTCCAGCTGTCCTCTTTTCACTCTCACCAATACTCAGTGTTTTCTCTAAAACTTCTGTAAAGCCCTTTGGCATTTCTAGCTTGAGATTCTGCAGCAGAAGGAAAATTAGAATTTAGGGCAGCATTAAGTTAATTAAACTTACCATCAAATTAATAACACAAGAAATACTGTGTAGACTACATTATTCATTGTCATGTTTTATTCAGTAAAAACTCCATTTTTAATGCTTTTAGTATTACTGGAGGATTTCTACCCTGCTCTGCTAGAGTTACATGGCACACAGGGTTTCTGGGGTTCTATACATAAAGTCAATGTAATTTTCACTCAGGTGATAAAAGATCCACAATCAGTAAAAGAAAAGAGAAGTCCTATGTCTCTGGTTTCTTGGAACGAAATAGTCAAACATGGAGGATTAAATTCCTGTATATTTAAATGAATTAATTTTAATTCATTGCCTTTCCTCTTATTTTCTTGCGCTCCTACTATTCTCCCCTCCGTCAGTTTTGTCCATCAGCAAAGTTCCAGTTCACCTCTTAAAGGTTTTTTCAAAGGTTTTGGTGCTGAAGCCTCATTGTTCCATTGTGGCACATCCCAGCATTATCTGTACAGCTCTGCTCCTGACCACTCTGCAGGAGGTCATTATTTATGAATAATGCAGCAAAGCACTACATGAGGTATGTGCTTAGGACTGAGAGGCTGTGTGCTCCTTCAGGTTTTTTCATTTAAGCGCAGCCAAGCAAGAGCTAAATAACACGGTTCAAAGAGTTCTTCCATTCCAAGGGGACTGTGGATCACAGTCCAAAAGAACTGGTGCAAAATGAAATTATGGGCACAATAACCTGATGCATGCTTTGAAAAGAGGCAGTGGGAATGTAACTTCCCTTGGAGAAAGGAAGGAAATTAACGAAAACTGAAACCATGGCACAGAGACAGCATTATTAAGAAAGATGGCATGAGGAAGGAATCATCAGGAAAAGTGCAGCTATTGCTGTGACACAGCACAAGGGAGAAAGGGAGCTCAAATAAACATATTAGAAGTTTTCTTGCTTAATTGATATGTTTATTAGAGGTAATTCTTGATACAAAGATTATTGTTGATACAAAGATTATTGTTGATTCTTCCCTCTTCCACATCCTTTGGGCCACCTGCCCCATTTTTGTTTGGCAAAGTCTTAGCATTTACAGTATTATTTTCCTGATAGCTGGAAATAATGTTTAAAATGTGCATTTTGCAAAAAAATGCAGCAAGAAGCCACTCACGCAGAAGAGCACAGGGTATTCTTCTAGACCAGCTTCTTGATTTCCTTTTAAAGCAATCTTTTATATTTCTCAGCCATTTCATGAATTTTTATATTCTATACTGGTGTCTCTCTAGCATGAAGGTTGGTAAACCTTGCCAACATGCTTCAAGCCAGAAGACTTTAGAGCATCTTTAGCATCAAAAATAAAACTCTCTTCCTGTGGCTGTCTGAAGAAAGGTGTGAAAAGAGGACTTTCATGGTGTGATATTCAAGTGCTGCAGTGCCCAGAACAGAACTGCTGTCTCCAGGAGGGGAATTCACGAGGCTGAGTGGCACCTAACCAGTGAAGCAGGGAGAGCTGGGTGCCTCAAAGTGGGATTAGCATCCTTCATCAGTCTGAGTGGGGAAACGAGAAAGAACTGAAGCTGTTCCTGAAATAACTGCCTACCTGCTACTATGGTATTTATACCTGCTCTATGATGTGCATGAGTTGGGGCCTTCTCTTCTTCTCTTTAGGAGAGAGGGTGTGAGAAAAGATTATATTAGTAAAGTTTATTCGAGTTCTTGGTCAAGAAATAAGAGACATGTTTTCTACATCCTCTTCAGCCTGAAAAGACTTGAATCTATATTGCCCCTTTCTCATTTTTGCTAAAACTTTCAGACAAAAATAACTGAAAAAAGCATCCCCTCGTGGCTATCCATTTACCCCATGGAAAAGGTGGCTCCAAAGACTGCACTTTGATAGTGTTGCAACTGTAATGAGATTTCAAGAGATGGAAACTTGCGATAGTAGCAGACAGAAGCTGCCTTCAGGAGATCTATTGTGTCCTGTGTTATCAACCAAGAGCAGACCTTCTTCAACATCTACATCCCTTAGGATATTTAACCCAACACCTGACGGCTCTCAGTTCTAAGGGGGTAGAACAGGATGACTAAGCCACAAAATATGATACAGGGTGCACTGCTGGAATGAGGGTTTGGCTCAGGAGCTGCCGTGGGCCTGAGCAGGAGCTGTTGCCTTGACTGACTGCAAGTTGGACACTTCCACAGAAGGAAGATGCTGCTGACAGCTGCTTGGAAGCACTGATTCTGACACAGGTGCCTGGTGGAGTCAGGAAGAAGGAGGAGCTGGGACGTTCTCCCACATTTGCATTTCCTGTGGCCTTTGCTGGTTGCTCAGGTTTGAAAGGCTCCCATGTACAGGGCAACTCTTGTCCTCCTGAGGTATTGAGCTCCCTCTAAGCAAAGAACACAAGGCACATCCTGTGGCAAGAATATCTGACTGAAAAGCAGCAGCCTGGCTGTGGGCAATGCAGGGAAGCAGTGCTACACCATGCAGCCATATACTGGTCTGATTTTCACAGGCAGAAAATTTACCATTGGAAGGTAAGATAAGTGTAGTTAATGACTCACTTCTGTAGTGCCCATGGCTTCTCAGCATCCTCTGCTTGACCTTCAAGGTTTGCATGAAGATCAAGGTTGGCATGACCATACCTTCAAAACAGAGGCATAAGACACAATTGCAATTGAAAAGGATTATAAACCTAAGTTTAGTTTACAGCATGCTGTGTGGGCTCACTGACCCATTAATCAGAGTGACATTTTTGATTTACTGGCCATGTAGCATGACTTGATTTACAACATGCAGCTTTGGATACCAACCATGCCAAGGAACACAATCAGTGTGGAGTAGTTAGAAAGATCATATCACATGACTAGGAAGTGGGTCTTCTTTTTTTTTTTGTTGATAAAGACCCATGGTGCAGGTGGCTCATTGAAGGACCTGAGCACCCCCAGCTTCTTTGTGTTCATTCCTTTGTTGGAGGGTGAGGGAGATCAGCACCTTCTTCGTCCAGCCTGGAGATGAGTTTTTGCAACAGCAAATGCTTTGCCTTTTTCATTGTTGTCTGAGTAGTGTCCTCGAGAGAAAATTCCAAATGGAGACAGCTCATGGCCATGCATTATACAATTCCTTGCTTTCACATTAGGACTTTAAAGCAGCCACAGAAATCCAAGGCTGACAGTTCAAAGTAACTCTCCTGTGTCTCTCTTGTTGCAAACACTGGAAGAGAGGCGTTGCTATGTGCTCGAGTGGGCTGTTGGACTGAATAAATAGATGCTTTTGGATGCAAAGTTCATACAATGGCATTTGAGGATGCTATTCAGTAGTTAATTCTGTGAATAATAAGGCATCACCGAAAGCATTCCGAAGTCTACATAATAACTCGGGATTTGGGCTTGGAGAGAGACTTGCAGCAATAATACATGTCAGCACTGTTTTGGGGAGGCTGGCAGTGGAGAAGTGCCAACTGATCGGCTTTGGTTTTGTTTTTGCACTGTTTATCCTGTTTGTTTGGGTTGTCAAGCTGAAGTTCAAGAATCAATCAGCAAGCTATAATGGACATATTTTCATTATGGCACAAGGAGCCTCAAGTGTCCTTCACTCATGTATTATTCACACAAATGGATGAACAAAGAAGCCATCTTCTACAGCGCACAAATCCCAGGATATGTGCACAATTTAAAACTACACTGAGGCCCAGCCAAATCCTCCATTCTCCTGCAGTTGCCAAGGCAAGAGTAAAATTTTGGATTATTGCAGAAATGTGATCACTTACCATGTTTCTCTTAACTCAAGCACTGGTAGGTGCTGGATACAGAGATGCCAAATGTCTGTTTGCTGAGAGGCCTTTGAAGTTTCTTCAAAAGGACATTAGGATCCTTTCCATCTCTAAACAGGGGACATTGTCTCACTGTGAGAACTGAGCAGCAACCACTGAAAGACAGAAGATGCTTATATTTGCCTGCCACAGAAAAGAAATACAGATGGTATGCTAAAACCACGTGTGTAACAGTGGTAGAGACTAATGCTCTATGAAGAACCCAGGTAGAATTATTCCAAGTTATTCCCATATTCTCCAAATATTGGAAGAAGTGTTTCCCCGTATTCATTTTATCTGTGCATTAAGTCTTTATTCTGCCAGGGAACTCTATATTTGTATTCAATGAAAGTCAGCAGGGAACGGTTTATACATATTTTCCAGGATTTCTCATATAAAACCTTGAAGACAAAATCTCTGCAACGCTTTCTGAAAAGCCCATAAGGTTGGGACTATAAACTGCATTTTGTGGGAAATGTTGGCTGGTGTGCAACTGGCAAAACAGGGAGCATGTAGCAACAGCCCCAGTGCTTCCTTGGAGAGCTGTATCCTGACCTTGCCTCTGCCGCAGATGCAACGTGAATGATTTTCAGTCGAGCTTTTCCCTGTTCATATGCTCTTCATTTTCTAGATAGCTGAACTGCGGGTCAGAGCCAGCATTCTAAGAGCTGAAACTTTGGTCAGGGGGAGATTTTTTTTCAGACTATGCATGTAAATTGCTGTTTAATACCAACTGCTCAAAGGTCTGACTCTGGGTTTCTCAATGTGAGGACTTGAAATTTGCAGATGTCCCTTGCTGTCTTGTCTTGTGGCTTTTCCTCCCACCTGTGAAATGAGAAAATGCTCCCCTTGTAAGAAAAAGGGGCTTTGTGTGAAGAAATGAATGTGATAATGATGGATCCATACAAACATCTTGATGGTCAGAGCAGGGCTTAAGCACTGCGTTGTGTGTCAGGGGCTGAGCTCTGGGCAACAGGAGAGAACAACATGTTGACTTGCTGTTCATAAGCTGAGCACCTTCCAGTGTGTGCCGTGAAGGAGGTGAGTGTCCTGAGGTGAAAAAAATCCATACAATTTCGTGATTAAATACTAAGACAACAAAGGTAAACAGGAGGGGTAAAATGCAGCCTGCACAGGCCTGCCTTTCCTCTATTATCTGCTGCATCTTCCCCAGGATGCTGCCATGTGTTCTGTAGCTGTTCTCCCTTAGGGCAGCAACAGACCCTTGAGGAAGTGAAGTGTGTCCTGAAGGTAGTTTATGGGTTTATTTACTTTGTGTTGACTTCATCTAGGTTCTTAGGGCTACAAAGACTAGCACACGGGTGTATATTGGTCTTGTGAGTTTTTTTGGACTATCTACATCCAAAGTCTTTTCCCCCTAAAACTGTTCAGAAGGGTTTGTTTGGTGGGTTTTATTTGTTTGTTTCTTTTTTAAAAATTTTGTTTAAAAACACTTTATATTTCTTCACCTTGGTGAACCCTCTCATTTTCCCAGTCACCCTGACGACACAAGACTACATTCTTCTGGATTATTGTTTCCTTTGTATTTTAAGCAAGACCCTTGATTCTCCATATAAAGACATTAAAAGGGGAAGGATCTCATGGTTCCCATCTGTTGTAAATGTCTCACTAAAATTGCTGCCCTATAAAACTGCACCATGCTACAATTTGCTCTGAAACACTGCTTAAGAGAGGAGAAGGAAACGAGCTGCTTTTACAGTGTCTTTAGCAAAAGTTAAAAACAAAAAGACATTGTTGCAGCCAGTTATAAAGATTTGTCCCTGAAAAGGGATGGGGTGGAAGAGCCCACAGAGCCCTATGCCCTGCCCTTACACACTGCTGTCATTTTGAAATGATGCTCTACAGTACATGCTGACATAGTTTGACTAGTTTAGACACTACAAGTTTTCTTTCTACTTTTAGTGCTTTTTAAAAATGTTACTAGAGTATTCAGAGTAGTGCATGCTACTACTAATAAGAAAGGAACACTTTAAGAACGTGTTTCAATCTGTTCTAGGAAAGGAACAAGCTGGCTCTGAGCAGTCATGCTCCACGGGTTAGCAGAGGGATGAGAATTTGAGTCATCCTTGACATCACCAGCAGATCAGGACATGTCCCTTCCAGTGCCTGACCTGTCAGACACACACTGGAATCCCAGGTGCCATTCTGAAATCAACATCTTTTCAGAAAGAGGCTGGAAAAAGATATTGGAAGAGTCTATTCATGGGGTGTCCACTTCACTAGCAACAGGTGAGCTCTGATTGCTGCCAGACCGATTCAAGGGCAGATTGCACTGTCTAGGCAACCCACACTGAAATTGGACTTTCCTAACATAACTCTAGTAATAATCCAGAAGAAGAATAGTAATCAAGGCAGCTACGAAAATACAAGACCTAAGCCTTTCTCCAGCTTTCTTTCTGTTGCCTGTGGTGACAAAGAATATAGGTTGATGCATTCATCACTACTTCTAAGTGTGCATCCAAATGAGTTTGATAATCTAAACTAGTATTCCTCAAACATTTTGCAAGCCTAACATGCTTTCCACTGCAGCTGTGTTCTTGAGATAACCCTTTAATTTGCACCTTTAACTCTAAGTTGTTGGCAGCTGCTCAGTTCCTCGAGCGAGGTGGGATTGGAAAGAGAATTAGGAAAAAAAAAAGAGAAAACCAACATGCATCTATTTTTATGACATCTCAGGAATTTTTCTTAAAATTTTTCTAATCTTCTGTGCTGCCCTTTTAACATATTTTTGTGAAGGCTTTCAGAATTGCAAATCAGTTCCTCACTTTGCAGACACATGGCACCTGCATTGCTTGGTGGGTCCCAGCCTTGGGTGTTTGTTTTCATTCTTCCTGAAACATGCTCATGTGTCCTTTCTGCATTCCCTGGCACAGCAGAGCATAAAGCATCTACCTCTTACAGCCCAGGCACAAAGACAGATTTACTGAAATAAGAGATGTAACTCAAAAGTTGATTTCTTTTTTTTAAAAGCTGTTCTGGCTCCAATAGAAATATTTCCAGGAAAAGACTACAACAGTTTTTCTCAGGC
>QWTY01066864.1:0-12742 GCA_008033365.1 Pseudorectes ferrugineus
AAAACCCTTGGTCACAGCAGGACTATCAGACACACGCCATCTAAAATAGAATAGGAAAGAAAATAGTCTCAATCGCTTAAAGCAGCAGCCCCATGGCCAGGAAGGGAGTGTGGGGCAGCAGCCCAGACTCTGCTATCTCCTCTCTCAGCTCAATATTGTCATTGATTACTGTAAACCCTAAAACCAAGTTCAATCCCCGCAGGTTAAGAGGCAGCACTTCCCAACACAAGCAGCTCCTGGCCACCCAGCACAATTTAGCTGACTGCAGAGACCAAACCCAGTATCTCCGCACGCCACAGCACAGCTCTACCTGCACTCCCCAAGCACAGGTTCTCTAGCACTGACTTCAACGAGCAGAAGTTTGAACACTTCATCTTAATCTGCCTGCAGTGGGTTTACTGGCAGGTCAGCAGCTCTGTTTGCACATTCCCTTAGCAGAATAGCAGCTGCTTGGCTGTGTGACCCGGCAGACCTGTAAGTGGAACATATTGGGATCACCTTGCCTGGAAGCAACGTCCCCATGGCAGCATTAAAATCTAGAAGGATGGAGGAGATTCAGACATCTTCTGGCAAAGTGCTGCCATTTCCAGCTGAGCCCTGAGATACATGAAAGAGGTGTGAATTTCCAAGGACATCACAAACCGGGAGAGGATATCTGAAACCTAACCCAGCTACAACCAGAAGTTTAATTCCACCTTTTTACATGCCTGGTTTGCTCCTCTCTTACTTTGCCAGCCTATGTCTGAGCACTTACAAATTCCAAACAGGCTGTATTTCCCCCAGATTTACATGCAACTCTGGTCAAAATCTGTCGCTGAATACCAGACTTCTGTAATGAGCCTGAGATATTCTATTGCATTTCTGACTCACATGATAGGAAGCAGCACAATGAGACACACACACACACACACATCCCCCAGAGCAGAGGTTTGAAACAGCAGCAGCTTTTCTCCTGGCACAGGGCAGGGGCGCTTTGGTTTCTTGAACAGGTGGACTACCTGACAAGCAGCGAGTACCCTTACTTTTGACTACGACACTTTAAATCAGGGCTGTTTGGCAATTCATTAGTGTCTGCTAACTGTTAAACACAGGAAAGTTCAAAAACATGCATATGTTTCCCTCCCTGCCTCCCAGGTGGTATCTGTTTCAAGCAGCAACCTTTTCACTTCGTGCATGAAGACCTGTAAACTTCCCGTGGCTACACCAGCGGTTCCTAACCAGGTGCCGGCGCCGGAGCCGCAGTCTCTGAAGAGCAGGAAACTCCATATGCTGATCTCCGGCTATGGAGATGCCATTCGTTTCTCCTTGAAAGTTTATTGTCAGAATTACTGAAATGTACACAAATGTCTGTATTTGAAGGTGAAATTTGGTGGAAAAATAAAGATATAATAGGATCCTTTCTTATATAATTTCCTGGTGTGATGTCTGTCTGAAAAATGAAGTGAAATTATATGATGTCAAAAAATCATGTTTCAAAATGATTGACAACATGTGAGTGTTTTGCATTGTGAAATGAGGTGGAAAATTTTAATTGCATGATGGAAGGACATAATATTTATTAGAACCTTGTAACCACACTGGATTTCAGTGGAAAGGACACAATTTTAAATTTTATATTAATACTTCAGGCTAAATCCTAAATGAACACACAGAAGCAAAATTCCACCTCGGAATCTGTGAGTAAGTTTTTAATTTCTAATAATAAAATAGCATCTATAGGGTTGGCACATCACCATAGTGACAAAAAGATTCCCTCATTCATGCACTGCTATTCTGATGTGAACAATGTTTAGTGCCCGGCTCCCAGGTCACAGGAGAAATGGTGCTCAGGACACAGAGGGTTGTGATAAAGGTCTGCTAAAGAACTGGGGAGGAAATTCTAGGAAAGCCAAAACTAGCTAATAATTCCAAGCCCATTTTCATCTCTTACCAGTGACTGTAAACATGGGCTCACATCCACACCTGAGTGCTAACTAACCCACATCCTTGCAGACAGGAGCAGGGAATAAATCCCAGATTCAAAGTCGTATCAGAGAAAATCCCAAATAAACAGCAACAAGTTTAGGGAGAGTCCTGGATGACTGCGTGGTAGGTTAATTACCAGGCTGGCCAGTGCAGCACCAGACAGTAGGAGCTCTCAAAGAAAGTGGTCTAGAGAAGGAAAAAAGTGAGGTAATTTTAAAAATAGAGATACGTATTTACATGGAGGTAACTCAAAGCAATCAATCTTAGCTTTAGGACATGACCCAAATAAGTCTTATGTCAGTAAGGGATCTGGATCAGGAATCTATTTAAGGTTTGGCAATATTAGTTACATTTCCTCTCCCTTCCTCCCACCTGGTGCAAAAGGGGCTTGAGGAACTGAGAGATGGCAAAGAAAGTTACTCCTTCCCCTCCCAAATTGTGGCACTTTTCTGAGCCTGTTGATAACATGAGAGGCTGAGGGGAAAGGCAAAGGAAATAGGAAACCCTGATTTGGAGCCAAGATTTGTGGAGCAGCAGCCTCTGACCAGCCCAGCCCAGAGAGGTGCAGGAGCGCGGCTGCTTCGCCACCAGTGCCTTCAGCAACGGGCTCGATTAACTAGAGGCTTTTTTCCAGAGATCTCTTTCCAGAGAGCTTTCCTGACCAGGAAATGACCAGAGCACAGGTGAACTCCTGGTGCTTTAACACATCTCCTCTCACTCATTTGTGCAGTGACAGGTTTGTATTTGGGGATCTGGGTTTAATCTGGGGTTATAAGATTGAGCAGTCAAAATCCATACTCAGCTTGAGTTGGATTCCACTCTCCCCAGCCTGCCCAGGACCCTGAACCACCTGTGGCAAGGAAAAAAAGCCATCCTTAAATACCAAAGTGGAGTACAAAGACAAGTAAAACATAGTTCTCTGTGTAGGCAGAGTAAGTCCTGGTGAATGTGGAAAGACAACTTTTAAATACGCTATAAGGGCTCTCACTTAAAAAAAAAAAAAATCTATGAAACCAAAATAAAAAGCATGGACAATCCATAAGTCCAAAGGAAATTTTGAAAGAAATGAAACAAACTCAACCAAGCTGAGTCCCTTTCTGTTCATGTCTGCATTATAAATGTCTGTGTGGAGTTGAAGAGAATGGTTAAAATTATCTCCATTGAGCCTAAATGAAGTGCTAGGAAGGGAGAAGTACGGAAAGCTGCATAGGGGAAACAAAAAGGCCAGCTTCAAATTCTGTCAGAGGCTCAGTTAACAGTAATTCACAGAAATTTGGGCTAGGACATAAATCTCAGCGTTGGAATCCTAAAGGGTCATGGAATGGTCTGCAGCTAGTCAAGCAGAAGAGGTCAGAAATTAAAATGGTTAGCAGTGAGTAAAAAGAAACCTTAGGTCCTTAAAGAATTGTTTGAAATGGATATTTATGCTCCTTGCAGAGGAAGGAAGAGATTTTTCTCTTCTCCATCAAATTAGCTTTGACTGAATACTGGGAACAAAATATGCTCCTGAAAATTCTCACCAGCTTTTGAAAGGTTTTTTTTTATCTGTGCACCTCCACCAAGCAGACCATCCTGTAGGAAAGTTTTGCCCACACCCCAAGGATCCTCCCAGAGAGGGGGATTTGCTCATCTTTGCGTGAGAAACACTTGTGCCTTTCTCCATACTAGGGCAGAAAACAGCAAGGAAGGGTTTATCCCACTGAGCAATGGATTTCCCAGAACTCCAGTCCTGGGAAGGTTTGCAACACCCCGTGGCTGACCTGTGACAGATTACCCTGATCTACCTGACACGTGTGCAGAAGGTCCTGTCCCACCCTGCTGCTGTCCCAGGGGGGAGGGGACCATCCTGCACATTGCCAAGCAGAGCAACAACAACCCCAACCTCTAACACTTGACTTGGGCTCACTCCCCGATGTGCTGCCCAAAGCCCAAACTGTCTGAGCCAAACCCAAATGCCTGCGAAATCTAAGCAATGGAATGAGGGGGAAAAAAAATTGTAAAGATGTATTAGATATTTCTGAATAACAAGGATCTGAGGAAATCACAATCTGCTCACCATTATTCCATGAGGAAGAGAAAGAAAGCCAGATCAATTATTAATTTCAAGTCACTCAGGCAGCACTCCATCAGGCTCTTTTATAGGTCAGAAATGTTACAGGGTAAACATGGCTCAGAAACGAATTTCTGCTCCACCCCAAACAAGGAGCAATTATGGATGTACCTGGGAAGCCCCACACCCTGGAAGTCTCCACAGTGCACGCTCACCCCCTTGCACTGCTCAGTCCTGCCCTTGGTATCTGCCAAGGTTTGCACTTCCCCAAATTCTTGGGTCGGCTCCTTCCTCCCTCCCCTCCACGTACTCACACATTTTTTTGCAATCTGGGATCCTCATTAGAGCACTAAGTCCACCACTTAATCAGAGAGAGATTTTTGGAGCGATTCGGCAGTAAAGACTGTGCTTTCTGCAGATTACTACTCCCCAAATTGCTCTTTGCTCCAGTCATTATAAAGTGGATGTAAAGTGTTTGCATCCTATACTTGAATATTAATTAAACATTTTTTTTAATAATACTACATAAAACACCTGTGTCCTTGCATACACCAGAGAAAATTATTGCAATAGGATGAAATAAAATATCGAGGTCCTTCAAACCTTAAACCACCAAAGACCGATCTCCTTCCTCCCACCTGTTTGTATTGTTCAGTTTTTCTGCTCAGAAAATAAATAACCATCTCTGTACAAGCAACTACGGAGTACATAAGAGCATCACAAAGTAATTATGAGTTTATGACATCATCTTAATATTACAAGGGAGAGACTGAAAGACCCAGGAGAAACTCCAGATTTCCCTTTTGGGAAAATGTTAATGGATGCTTACAATCTGTTTTCCTTTGTTTGGATGTTACAACCAATAATACACTTTTATGTCTATAAATAAAGACTAAAGTTGAATAAATCCAACAAGCTCCTGAGCCTGCGGCTCTGAAACTTGATTCACATTCACGGTAAAGATTTATGAGTCACTTGCAGAGAATAAGTTGAAGCTGCAATATTTGGAGTGAAATTATTCAAAAGGGTGATTATTTTGGGAATGATTATGCATGCACACCTGATCAGGGTGTCACCTGGGCCCCCTTGTCCTACATGATGAAATGTGGCAATTTTTCTGCATTTCTCTTTGCTTGCACAAAAGAAGAGCATGTAAGAGCAATCAAGCTGTTTATTTTTACACACACTGGATCATCTTGTGGATATATTTTCCCTTTCACTTAGATCACAGGACGTGTTCTTTAAACTATTCACATGAATATACTAAATTTACTGATGACTGCAAAGCAAAGGAATAAAACTGATTGCTGTTCTTCGTGTGTGGGTGTATATATATATATTTTTATAGATATGAATGTATGCATGTATATGTGAACCAAAATACTTTTGTATTTGGGATACCAAGTTAAGCACTCAAACTTTGGGAGAAGCAGGCAGCAGTAGCTGTCCCTGCTGTGTGCACAGAGGGAAGAGGGACCTGCTTTTTTTCATCTCTCTTACAAGAATTTATCCTTCACCTTCACCCAGTGGGTGCAGCCAACAACTGTGGAGGACCACAAGTACCCCCAGATGAGGATGAGGACCATGAGGATGACAGAAAGTATCCCTGCCTGAGGCCTTTGGCTTGAATCCCTGTCTTGCGATGTGGGTTTTGACATCTAGAGAATTGAAGGGGTTTAAATTATTTTGCCCAAATGAAATAAGCTTTGTAAAGTATAAATGGAAAAAAAAAAGTTGGAAAATACACCCTCGTTTATAATCTTTCTCTGCTTGGAGAATGAGATCACTCTACAGCCATCTGAAAGATTTGCAGGAGCCTCCTTTTATAAAATTTTTGTGGCAAAGTCTCAGAAACCTCATCGTTAGTCATTTCACTCTCTCCATATTCTTCCTGATAAGATGTTTTTCTCATGTGCAACATATGTTTCTCCCTTTTTAGTCCTAAAAACTTTTTGCTTTGTTCAGGCAACTCGAAATTGATATAAACTTTCTCCTTGATCTCATAGTGATTTGGCCTGAAACAAACTCCCCGAAGGCCTCCAAAACATGAACAGGTTCAGGGCAAGCTCCAGATTTGGTGCCGGGTGCTTTTCCCTGGAACTGGCTGAGCACACATTCCGGTGGTTTCTCCCTTCTCTGCCCAGACTCCCAAACCAAAAGGGACATTTGTCCTCCCAGCTCTTGAGTCCTTTCCAGAGAGCTGCTACACAGGACCAAATTTAGAAACTTTATAACTGCACTCTCAAAACCCGGGTGAGGAGGGAGCCAGGCAGGTAATTGCCCTTTTCCAGATGCCTCCTGTTTCATAAAGGCAGGCTATGCTCTGCAGGTACGTGGGTAGCCCTGCCAAGCACCTCTGGAAGTTCAGCCCACTCTTTTCTTTTGCATAAAAGATCCTCCCACTCTTTCCATTACATCCTCACCCCTTCCTTTATTACCACTAATCCAGTATGAACTTATTCTTGCAAGAAAAAGAATGAATCCAAATCCAACCTCAACTGCCTCTAACCCAGAGTTTGTCTGCAATAAGAACACAAATGCAGGTGTAAATTTTGCAGAAGACACCTGTCTTTGTCACTGTCCTGGACTGGAATGGGTCCCAGCCCCAGGATCAGTCATGGCCAAGTCTTCTCTGCTCAGCAGTGACCGCAGAGCTCCAAGGCCCACGGGCTCCCTGTGATGTGCAGATGATTGCACTGTTCAAGTCATTGTTCTTTCATTTCAAAAGACATTTCAAGGAACCAAAAATACTTGCCATTTCAGGTAAAGTTCATTAAGCAACTTAGGAAACAGCTTTGAAACGTTCAGAAAACTCAAAGCGTTTCTTGAAAACACTTTGAAGAAGCAGTGGTTTAACTTTGCATTTTGAAATAATCTTTTGTATTTAGAAATTTGACTGTGTTAAATAATAAAAGAAGATTTATAAATAAAACCAAAACTTCTCATTCAGATGAATACAAATCTTTCTTCCTGTTTGAGAAAACAGAGGTTTGGGTGTGGGTTTTGCCTCAATGATTATTCTAAGCCTGATTTTTTTTTCCCCCAGTTTGGCCAGTGAGAGCAAACCCTTGTGATTTTTGCTGGGCACAGTGGCACTCAGTTTTTGTATGAAAATACCTCCAGAAAGAGCAAAGTTGTCTCTCCTCCCACTCCCAGCACCACCACTTAGTCTCAAGTTCTTACAGGAAATTAAAGTACAGAATCCAACCAAAACCTTCTCTCCTGGTCCCTGTGCTGCCTCTGTAGCCCTACACCCTGGTCCTAGGTGGTCCTTCAGCTCTCCCCGTGGCTCTGAGCTGGCTCCTGGTGCTCCTGCACGGCACATCCAGGGAAGCAGGCTCCTTGTGCCCTGTCTTTACGGTGCAGGAATGGATGGACAGTTATAATTTAGCCCCAGGGTGGCATCGTGCAGTAAAGCACACTACAGTAATTATTAGCTTCTGCAGCGTTATTTAGGGGATTGCCATCCCAGGGTTATTTTATAACATCGTTACAGATTAATGGTGATACTGCTGCCTTCAGTGGACAGACTTTGCTCTGGGTTCAGACCCACGGCAGCCCGCACCGTTCAGGAGACCCGTGCAATAAAAATAAAAGAATCATTTCTAGTAAGTTCTGACTCTGATTAAAAAACAATCTTTATGAAATAGATGCTAATAAAATTGCTTTCCTAATTACCCAGAGCTAGTTCATTTCCCAGCAAATATAATAAAACAGAGTCACTTGGCTCTGATTCACAAAACCTGAACCCAAGCTCATTATTAAGGCATTTAGCAGTGAAAAAGCATGTGTGCATAAGATGCTGTCCCGTCAAGCAGAATGCAAGAAATCTTTTGAAGTTAGACCTTTGAAGTCTCAAGTTATTGCTGCTTTTTTTTTTTTCTTAACGCAGGTATTTCAACAAGAGAAAATCTCTCTGTGTTATTTACACAGATGGAACAGGGCACCCTATTATACCACTGTATTCAGTGGAGATTTCAGTTAGAAGCAGAAAGTCTTAATTTGAAGAAATATTTAGAGCTGGTACATAGCACTTCTTAATCTGTGGAACCATTACAAGGCTGCGAGACTTTTACATAATAGAATAGACCAGCCAATGTCCCAGGGCTATTATTGCTATGACTTGTAACACGCTGAAATCTCTTTCATCTGCCTAACCTGGGATTTTGATGATTGTAAATGCATGAGTATGTTTCAGTTTAGGGGGTTATGTTTATGTTTTATTTATTTTTGTTTATGTTTCTGCTCTCTTCAAAACTTCCTCCAATTTCTGGATGCACAAAGGTTCTACCCAGCTCTCCAGCTTTCCCTCTGCCAAAAGTCCCCTTGACACCGAGGGAGTCTGACTCCCATAGCGACTGCAGGCTGCTCCTTTTATGCATCAAAGAATTGGGACAGGACAGAATGGGACACCGGTTTCCTCACTGCAGGAAGCACGTGGGAGAGAGACTGCTGACACACACAAGCTGCACTGGTGGTGGTGCAGACACAGGATCAGAGTTCCCAAATCACACAGAGGCTGGGGTCTCTTGTGCACAAATCCATCCCATCACCTTGCACTCCAAGGCAATGGTGCCTTTATTCGAGTTCACCTTTTTTACCCATTTATAAATACCTGTTTTCCTTTCCTCACAAAATATGCATGACAGACCCATCTAGGGCAGGTATGCTCCAGGTCAAACCTGGATAAAATCTAATACTAATGAAAGCATTTTAAAAGTAGGAAGAGACTTTATGAAATCCTGGGCTGCTTCTCTGCTTCATGGCAGAAACCATGACACCCAAACCCTTCCCAGCAGCTCTCCATGAAGGCACCTTTGTATTTCCCACTTTGAGCGAGCTGGATAAGGCGGCCCATACAGCTGGGGGATACCCAGCAGCCCACAATCTCATCCTACCTGATCCCTCTCTGCCTTGGATTCCTCACAACAAAGTGGAAATACTTCCCTCCTGTGCAAGCCAGCTGGGAGGCTCAGAAAGCAAACATGCATAACTCTGATAGGCAGTGCTCCTCTGGAATGAAAAATGCTCGGGGAAGGACTTCCATGAGGAAATGACAGGACCACAGGGATGTCAGCAGGAGCAGAGCTGGCCCAGCCTGAGGGTTGGCTGCTGCTGCTGCCATGCACAGCACACGGTGCAGTGTTATGCTGGAGCCAGGGATGGGTCACCTTCATCCCCTCCTGCACTTGGAGGATGACTTTGCACCCTCCAGGCTCTGACAGTGGCAACTCAGAGAAATGCATCCTAAAGGTACCACAAAATATTTGGGATTTTCACATGGAGTGGAGCACTCACTCCCTCTCCAGCAGGAGCACTGAGGAGGAGCCTGTGTCTGCCTGGTGAGGAGATAAACCTCTCACAGACCAACTGCCCATCCTGGCTGTCGGACTCATTCCCCCGTGGAAGGGAAAGCAGAGCAAAGTTATTTTTCATAGACCAGAGCAACCCTGAATCCACTCAACACTCCTCTACAGGCACAACTGCATAAAATTAGCCATCCTAAAGATGCTCATATGCCATAAAACTAACAAATTAACATTCTTCTGGCTTCTTTCAGATTTTCACACTCTTCAGCCGTAAAACAAAAAATCCTTTTGGAAAGAGCTCTCAGCCTACGGAAAGGAAGTCCCACTGCTGAGCTGAACTTCTTCTCCTTGAAAGCAGTGTGTCTCCACACCCTGGGAAGTGACTGCTAGACCAGAGCTTTCATCAGCTAATCTCCTGGTGGTGCATGAGCCACAAAATAATCCAGCTCCCTCTCCATGGCTCTACAGGTTCCACTAAGCTAGCCAGGGGGAAAAAAAGCACTAAAAACTTCTTTCAGTCAGTGGATTAAGCAGCTATGACTCAGAATTCACATTGGAGATGATATGTGAAGTGAGAAGGTGTCATTTTTACATGGTCTCTTTCTTAACCTTAACCACCCCAGGGCTCAGCTCAAACACCCCCCGTCCCTCCCACCTTTCCAGGGCCAGCTGCCATAATTCCACCCAGGAGGATGCGCCACAGAGAAAGTTTCTGTAGCTCAACTTCAGATTGCTTTGGGTTTTTTTTGTGGTGGTAAGTTAGATCCTTAACATTATCTTAATGCACTCTTTATGGTTTAATTTCCCCTTTTGTGGTGCTGTTTTCCTCAATAAGACTCTTAAATTGAAATCAGATTTCCTCTGAAGGAGCCAGCCTGATTTTCTTCGAAAGCCCAGTACAATACAGTCATTCCGCTGAGACTGACAATTTTATTATGGTTGCATTTCCTTTTTGCCTACAAAATGTTTGTTTTATAAATAGGCCTTTTTAATTTAATGTAATTTTTTTTTTTTTGTACAACAGCAGAAACAGTCAAAAAACGCACAATGCAGCTACAAAATTTTGGTTTTGTTATACACGCCTTCCTTAATTTACTCTCCATTGGCTGGGGAGAGGAAATCAACTTTTTACCCAAGGCAAAATATATGTAAAATTTCAATCTGAAGTAAAGCTCAGTTCTCCTGTATTCAAGTTATACAGCTCTGAAGATGTGGTCTTGTAATTAAAAGTGGGGGGGGCAGGGGGCCGGAAACAACTACAAACAAAAAAACTACAATGCATTTTAATGAATGAGACAACTACAAGCAGAAACATGATGAGGACTGTGGAAAATAATCAACCGACAATTGCTTTGACAATTTTTACATCACTCAGGATTTAACAAGGAGGGGTTTGTCATGCTTGATTTTAGGCCAGATGCTGGTCCCACATGTCTGGATCTAGTGCCTTCCTAAACCAGGGAGGAAAGGGCAGGGAGGAGAGGGAAAGGTTTATACCCTGGGTCCAGCCCAAACCAGCCTTGGGATGCAGCTGAGTGTGTCCTTGGCCTCTGGGGCTAAAAGTGCTGGTTAAATCAGGAGCTTTCGGGATCTGCAGCATGGACCACACCTCCACCAGAATTTTTATTTCCCCTACATCTCTAAACAATTGAATGGCACATCCACCCCAACAGCTCTCAGACAAAAAATAAAAAAATTCTTCCTGGTACACAGAGCTAAATTACATTTTATATTTTTGTAGTTGTCAATGACTGGTCTGAACTGCTCTGCAATGGTTTAAATTCCAGTAACAGGTTTCATATGGTCACTATAACATCTCAGTGTATTAATTAGTTTTCAAGACCCCCAAGCAATAAAAATGTAGCCATTCAAGGTCACAGTTTGACTTATTTACAATTGATGTATAACTTGGCAAACTCTGCATTCAGCTACTTCGTACAATAGAAAATATATTGTCATTCAGGTTAACAAAAGACTCTTTTCTTTGCCACCTCACTACAATGGCCCTGCAAATGAACATCGCCTGAATAAAATCCTAACCACATTTTCACTCTCATTAACCACAGTAGGGTATCACACAATTTGCCTGGCTCCTACTTAGACCACTGTGCACCATTTTACTAGCAGCAGTTTGATGGGTTTTATGGCAGGTGATATATGGAGTGGGAGTTTCGGGAGTCGTAAACAGAAGCCACAGTGTATCACAATGTGGTTTAGGGATATAATGACTGTGTTGTAAAGCAAAGGATGACAATACTGCACTAGGCTTGAGGTAGTGAACCAATAGACCAAACAGCTCAACATAATTCAAGCTACAAACAGAGCATCCTAGGTGTGTGCTGGCCTTCCTATATCTTTCATTAATTACCCCTGATGAATTTGAATAAGAACTACTAAAACTGAAATAAATCTGCAGCCAAGAGAAAAATTATAGAGTTTCTCCTTGTATTTCTTGGAAGAAGTTGCTCTCCCCCAGTGCATACACAGACCCCATATTACCAGTTCTTAACCAGCCTTTTGTATCTCCAGCTAGACAGTCCCCTTGGCCGCTGGGGCTGCCACTGCTCATTAACACACCAGAACAAATACTGGCTTGGGACCTTCTGCTCACGTGCAGGGGGGCAGGTGCTGCTCTCAGCCATGTCTGCAAAAGCCGGGCTGGACACCACCTCCCACCACCTCCCCCCGCAAATATTTTGTTCATTTTTATTCCTGCTCTCAAGCCAGACAAGGCTCTTCTTTTTCCATGGGGCACTACAGCCTTCTTCCAGCCCTACAGATACTCTTCATTCCCAGGTGGGTTGGGCGATTTTTGAGGGTGAACCATTTGCCACTAGTTTGATCCCACTGTGAGGTATTTAGATTGGGATTTCTGCAGCGATGCTAAAAGTGCTGTAGTGGTCAATCCCTGCAATTCCTGCAAAGGTGGGGTGCTGGGTTTTTTGGTTGGTTTTTTTTGTTTCGTTTCTTTTTTTTTGTTATTGATATTGGCTAATTATGGCACAGAATAAGAAAATTGGCTGCCTGGTTCCCAAGGCTGTGTCATTAGCCACATTGTGATAGATTGGTGTCAGTGACAGAGCTCTCTCCCAGCATTCTAAACCTGTTCAGCTGCATTTAAGCTAAATAATAATACTTAGCACATATAGCGCTTTGCATATTCAAAGCGCTGTACAAACATCAATTAATTAATCCTCATAACATCCCTGTGAGGTAGGTAAGTATTATCTCAGTTTTACAGATGGCGAAACAGACACAGAGAGGTTAAGTAAAATGAAAAATTAAGGTGGAGGTGTGCTGGTTAATTTGGAATTGCACTTTGTGCTGTTTGAAAAATTAGAAGGTGCTGTACCAGATCTCCATTATTCTGCCAGAGAAAGCAACATTTTGATGTGCTGACTCCCCTGGTAGGAGCCAT
>QWTY01066865.1:0-18692 GCA_008033365.1 Pseudorectes ferrugineus
GTGGCTGAATGTGTCCTGTTATCCGTATGGATGGGGCAGAATGTTAGTGATTAAAAAAAAGCTTAAATCTCACTGATACTCACTGCAGTGAATAAGTCTGGTCTCGCCTTGAAATAATTGAACTTGTCTCTTGATTTCTCAATTCCAGAGCAGGGTGGGGAGAAAAGCTGGAGCTATCTCTGCACCAGTGGACCTGTGATGAGCAGCTCCTGTCTTCCCTGCTCCTGGCTGAACCCGTTGAGGCCATGGTCAAAACCAGATGAGGGTTATTTTATAATTACACAGTGCAGGTAAACAACATAATTTAGCTCAAATATAATCCAGCGAAATTAATGCAGCAGGAATGTGATGCAGACTCTGTTAGTGTCTGGTCTTTTAAGGTTTTTCATTTAAATCAGTCTTCCTGCACCAGAGCAGTTGGGAAGGAGATGGATCTGTGAAGCCATGCACTGTCCTTCTGCCTCCGTGAGCTTGTGCTCTTGGAGATCTCTTGCTTTTGGAGTTGCCCTGTGAAGGAAAGGGTGGCCAGCTTGGGCCAGAGGTGACTGTGAGGGGCAGAGTGTCATTGAAGCAATCCAGCCCTTCACTCCTGGTCTCCAGGAAAAGAAGGCATCTATAAAAGTGTGCACCTGCAGGAAGAGGTTATTCATTTGATGGCTTTTAGTGACTTCTGAATTTCTGCAGGTTTAAGGGAGTGTGTTACCCAGCTGGAAGCTGCTGATCTTTAGGGAGTTAATTCCTCCTCCAGAAGCTCCTCTGCCTCTGTGACATGGGAGCAATGCTGCTTCATTTCGCAGCTTTCCCATTTTATGGTTGATGGTTAAAGTTGGAACATTTCTATCTCCTTCTGCCAAGAAGCATTTAGAACAGTTTTCAGGAGAAACATTAAAAGTTGGAGGTCCACAGCTGATGCCCAGGCTGCTCTGCATCAGTCACTGGGGGGTAAATATATTTAAATAAAGAGCTGTGGCAGTCTTGCTAGCTGAGTAATAAATCAGGGCTGAGAAACTCCATGAAGTTGAATCTTAATGCCTTGGCTTGGAGTTGCAGGGTGGGGTGGTGAAGCTGATGGAATGGCGAGATGTTTCTAAACAGAATGTGCCTGCCCTTAGTTACACTGCCACAAAGAACATAAATACTGCTGCATACGCAGCTGAAGTGCTGAAAATGGCTTTTTGTTGGTGTTGCTTTCCTTGGTTCCTGTCTGTGCTTAATGTCAGCTGTTGGTGCTTTGCCTCCCCTTGGTAGCAGCAGCAGGTAGGGGAGAGGTACAAAGCTTTGCCTTCCATTCCTGTGCTTAGTGCCTCAGTCCTGGCACCATGACACCAACCTGTAGGAAATTATAGTGCTTGAGCGCTTTCGAGGACCTGCTAGAAATATTTTCATTATCTGAGGAATTTTGTGGAATACCCAGCAGGTGATTATAAACCCTTGGAATGTGGCCATGTCTCCACAAAGCACTCCAGCCAAACAGTGTTTTGAGGTGACTCTGGAGTTGAAACCTCTTCTGTTCAGGTTTGGGTTTGGTGCCTGCAGCCCTCAGGCTGTGTGTTCCTGGCACTGGGGGATCCCCTGCCCAAGCTGCCCATGCTTGGGTGCTCCTGCTTCAGTACCATTAACAAAGCCAGTGCTTGCCTGGTGGCTGCAGTGCCAGCGTGTCCTAGGGAGGCCCAAAAGCTGTTCTAGTGATGAAAAAAGCATGTCAAAGCACAGGCAAGAGTCCTGCCATCAGCATTGTGACTCAGGTGTAAGGCCAGAGATGGAGCCTCAGAAGGGCTTCCTTCAGAACAGGATTTGGAAGTTTGATCAAGTTTCCTAAGAAGGTGATTTGCAGAACTGCCCTGCATGTCAGTGTCTTTCATGTCTTTTACCCGTCTGGTAGCTTCTGCTCGCTAATTTGACAGAAGGGGTTTTGTACTTTATTTATTTAAATTAAATAAATAAAAAATAGACAGCAGGTAGGTGGAAGAGTTTTGGCTAAAAAGACACTGAAGCTCACCTCCCTCCTCTGTGTGACCCATTCAACATGTAATGTACTCCAAAACTCCAGATTTCCTGCCTTGCTGGACCTAGGAGTTTATCCCTCAGGGTCTTTCTCTTTTTGTAAGGACTCTTTATTACTTATTAAGACAAAATGGCCAGTGGAAGCTTCCTCTCCAATTAGGATATTCGTTGTTTCTCTTCCATGTGGATTCTCTGAAGTCTCATAAGGGGTTTTGTTCAGCCTTTAATTCAATTAAGAAATCAAGCAAGAGATGTAAATCTTTTTAGCCTCATTGGTTTCAGTGCTCATGACTACAGCTGTAAAGAACATCTCTTGCACGGTACAGCTGAGCAGCTTAGGGAGGGAGTGTTTTTCCAGGCTAAGATTTCAAGTGCTGCTGGAAGCCTGTGCATGATTTTGTCCTTTTGGAGCAAGGGGCAGAGGAAAGGCTGCAGTCACCTGTCGGTGATGGTGGTGGCTCGGTTTAAACCTGTTTGTGAAGCAGCAGAAACCTCCTCTTTGATAGAAACCCACTTTCCAGCTCGGTGACTTCTATCAAAGGTCATTAACGGGTGTGAATTAGACTCGGAACAGCTGGTGGATGGTGAGTGATACCAGGGGACAGGACACACAGTGGTGACTGTCACGCCAGCTGCTCCTGCACATGTCCTTTGGCACTCGCTGGGGAACAACCTCCCTGCTCAGGAACACAAGGTCGGGCTCTGAGGCCTCGTAGTCCTCACATTTAAAAAGTGACATCTTGTGTTTTACTTCTTGTGTCCATGTGCTTTCTTGCCTTGTCTCCAGGTGTCTCAGCTGCCAACCCGGTGTCCTCTGTCCCAGCTCTCCTGCAGGATGGGATGGCTTCTGCTAAAATGCTTTTCTGTGTTGCCATGGTCTTCGTTGCAGAATGAGTGACAAATTCAGCATGATACAAAACTTTCCTTATTAAAGAGAAAGTTGGAGTCAAAACTCCTTGTTTTATCTTGGTGCCTTGAGTTCTGGTTTTTATTAAACCTTGGAAACTTATAAAGCATTTGTATGTGTGTGTGTATGTGTGCGTGTATATATAGATATATATATACACACATCTGTTGTGTTTATCATCAAAATATGCATTTTTATGGCATTTGTATGGGAGGAGATCTTAGTCCCATCTTTTTTTTTCCCATAAACTTTTCTAGTTTAATTTCCTGTGGATTTTAGTACTAGCTTTAGCTTACATTCCCTTAAACACAGAATGAAATATTAGGATTTTTACACACTCTCGCTCTGTTTTCAGACAAAACCAGGAGTTATAAGCAGAGTTTTTAGGGACTTGCTCTGGCTGGCTGCACACTGGAAACACAAGTGAAGCCAAAGCCACATTGCAGTGCATGCCCTGAGGCAGACAGACCCTTGCTCTGCCCTGCTGCAGCTGTATATTTAGCCTATATGCCCTTTCCAATAACAGCCAGGAGAAGATGCCTGGAGAGGAATGCGAGTCATCATTTCCCTGAATGCCGTCCCGGGATCAAGTGCTGCTTGAGCCAGAAATGCTGCCTTGGTAACTCTGCCTTCTATAAAATTGTCTGCCCCACCCCTTTTTTTTTTTTTAACCCACGTGAAATTTAAGCATTTGTGTTCATGACCCCATTGGATCCTTGAGAAAACCCATTCTGTTTGGGTTAGTTTGGCTTCTGGTCCTTTTATTAGAGGAAAGCGTGGGCTCTTGTTCCCCATCTCCCTAGTGCCCCAGTGCATCCCACTTTGTTCTCTTCAGTTTCCTTCAGGAAGGATCCATTTTATATCCTTGATTCCCATCACTTTCCTCTGCCAGCTTTCCCTTGAGATGGGGCCGGCTCACAGGATGCAAGAGGTGTGGGGTGGCACTGGTGGCAGTGGTGACACTGGCAGCTGTCCCCCTGCTTTGGCTTGTTGGTGGATTTTTATATCCTAATTTTTCCTGGCTGCTGGCAGCAAACAAATGGCAGTTCTACCTGGCTGCAATGTTTGTAATTACAGGGGGGAAAAAAAAGATCTCTGAGGCCTTCTAAATACTTGGGAAGATAATATCTGAGTTTCCTTTCAACTGAATGCACTTGAAGATACGATCTGAGTTGGCTGTCTGGGAAAAACCAAGTGGAGGAAGGGATTGATTGTGGTTGCTGAAACTTTCATCAAAGAGTCAGGAGTGTTGCCTAGCCAAAATCTGCAGCTGCCGGCCACTGCCGCCGGTCAGGCACAGCGGACACTCCAGACATGGCTCAAGCACAGGGCAAGGAGCACACAGAGCCTGCAAGGGGCCAGGCCAGCAGGGTGGATGAGCAGGGGGACATCCAGATGGTCTTGCAGCAAATCTGTCAGGTCAGCATGGAAGTGCATAGTTGAGAAGCACTTGTGGGTGCCATACTCATCCCTCCTGCCTCCCTCCCCTGCAGGGCTGCAGGAGGCTGGGGAAGGTGCTGCCTCCAGAACAAGGCTTACCACAGCACCTTGCAGAGGAAATGTGCTCTGCAGGGAAGAAAAAACATGTTCCATGTCCAGCTGCCAAAAGGGATCTGGTGTCCTTTGTACTTCTGCTGCTGCTCTGCAGTGCCCTTTGCACGTACCTCAGCAGGAGTGCCGTGGCTGGGGGTTTTTGGGACTGCCAGGCTGCTTCCTCCCCTGCACAGCACTTGCTGAAGTGCTTACCTCTTCCAGGAAAAGAAGTTTTTCTGGGAATGGGGTACCCAGCTGGGGAGGGCAGTGTAGTACCCCAGCTTCTGGACAAACAGATGCAATGCAGGGGCAAAAAGGAAAATTAGGCTCTTTGCGTCTTTTCTCACTATCACAGAGTGGTAATGAAGGTAGCAGAAAGCTTCATGTCAGCTACAGGAAAGTTAAATATCTCAGTGCTTGCTTTAGCAGAATAAAAACCACTGAGGTGTTGATGGCTGTGCCCACTTCCTGCACAAGCGTCACGAAGCTGCCTGTGGCCTCTGGGACTTGAAAGCAACAAGTTGGTGACAGTTCCCAGCCGAGTTCCCCATCAGCAGGAGGGTGCTGCTTGTTTCCCTGCCCAGCACACATTTTTAGCGCTGCTGTTTCAGGTTTGTTTGCGTTTGTTTTTTTCCCCCTAGATTGTTTTTCAGCGTCAGGGTTTCCTGTTACTGACACCAGATGTGCTGGAGACGAGCACTGCCGAAATACAAGAAGGGACGTGGCTGAAAAAAGCAGCTCTTTTTGTGCGTATGTCCTTTGGGCTGGGTGTCATTTCTGGGCACCTTCACCATATTTAATGTGGTGACAATACATGGTGGGCACAGTGTGTTGGAATGAAGTTTTAGGGTGAAGAATCGACTACAGCTTGGTTGGTACCTCCTGAGCTGATGGTGTCTGGGGTGACCAGCTATTGATGGCTGTGGGGGGAGAGGGTGGAAGGGGCTCCCGGGGCCTCAGGAGTGCTGATCTGAGGCTCCCCACTCAGGCAGGTCTCTCATGGTCCGAGTTCTGATCATGAGCTACTGCTGTTTTGGTTTTGGTGCACACGTGGCTTTGAGCAGGCAGCTGCGAGTGCAGCAATAAGCCAGAAACTGCATGAGCTTGTCTTCCAGTCTCCGTGTAAGGCCATCATCCCTAGGGATGCCTGGTTAGTGTTGTGCAGGACAGGATGCCGTCACTCCGAGCACTGTGGAGTGGGAAGCTATGTCTGGTGGTGAATCTTCTGTCCTCTGCCTGGCCTGTTCCCTCATGGCAGCTGCCTGCCCTGAGTCTGTGTGGGACCAGTGTGTCTCTGTGCAGTTGCTCTGCTGTACCTCCCTGTCTGTAACTCATCCAGTGTGCAGCAGCGTCTGGAGCTTGGGTCATCTGTGAATGTACGTGGCTGAGGCCACTGAGGTTGGAAATAACCCCCAGAGGCATTTGCTGCACTTCCCATAGCCTATAACATAGTCTGTTGGAAGGGCTGCTGCCTTTGTTTCAGGGTACGTCCAGAGCAGGGCAGGCACAGAAACTCTGTTTCCTAAATTTCACGCTCCAGGGTGTTCTTTTTACGTATTACATGTCAGAATGCAGGCTAGCATGCTCTTGGGCTCGAGGACACTGTTAGTTCATAACTTGGTGATGGGCTGCTGTGCCCAGACACTGCCCCCGAGCTGTTTGTCCCTCCTGCCCCCCTTCCCGGACTCCTTCAGCACAGCGCAGACGTGCACGGAGCACCAGCCGCCTCTGCCCGGGCCGCGCCGCCAGGCTGGCACCGGGGGTGCCTGCTGTCGTGTTTTGGAGCGGGGAGCACGTCCGGCAGAGTGCCATCTTTGTGTGCCTGGCCGGGGACGCTGGATTTCATCATTCCTGCTGCTCGCTGCCTTGACTCGCAGGCGCGCGATAGCTGACGGGACTTGCCCAGAGATCCTCCTGTGGAAACACGCACGGGAGATCTTTGCACAGACAATAGGTCTGCTCTGCAAAGTTGCACCGACTCTTTTTATCCCAGTTTGCTTCCTTAGAGAAAGGTCACTTGTTTAATGCTTCCTTTAATGAGGATATCGGTAAATAAGCAATCAGGTAAGTGGGATTCCTCCTAACTCCTAAATACCTTCTTAAGCAGAGTCAAGAATTGCACGGCAGTTACTTGAGCTTTCTGCACGCTCGGCTCAGTGGCATTAATATGCTGGTGGTGATTAATTACCGCAGGCCAGTGATGTGATTGTGTGCTTGAGCAATTGGATTAGATGCAGCTGGACAGAGACTTCACTTTCACTGATTCTTGCCGAAGTGGTGCCGTAATCAGCCACAGAGGAAGAGTCATTTCTAGGACAGGCAGTCTCCTCTGGCTGGGATGCTTCCCCTGGCCCCCACGGTCCTGGGTCTGTGACGGGCAGAAGGAAAGGTCTCAGGGAAAATGCGTGGCTGGGAGTAGCTACTTTGTCCTGCTCTCAGTCCTTCCTTTCAGTCCCATCTTCTGCCTGCACTGTTCAGCATTCCTGGATAAAGAAGGTACAGCAGGTCCTTACCGTGTCAGTGAGTCTCGTAGCTGCACGGAGAAGGAGCAAGTTGCAGCATTGCCTTGACAAGTCAGCATCATATCAAGTGCAGCATCATAACTTCACCAAGCAGGCCCAGTTCCGTGGCTCTGCGAGGGGGTTTGGCACTGGAGATCAGGAATCAACCTTGGCACATGCAGCAAGCGCTAGGACTGAAGCAGATGTTGATACTGACTTTGATGTTTCATCCAGCACTCTGAAGGCTTGAACTTGAGACCAAAAGAGCTCTCACAGAAGCAGGAGAATAAAGAGAAAGTCGGTTCTTTCAGAAGATCAGACAGAACGAAACATCCTGAAATTCAGGACTAACCTGAACCTTTGTGTTTGTTCTGCGAAACTGGGCAGTGCAGATCCTGCTGGAAGGAGGAGCACGGTGCCATGTAGAGAAGCTGGGGTGGTCCAGCCTTCCCTCATAACTGGGAAGTGCTGTCTAAGTCAGTCAGCTCTATGGCCTGATGCTTCCCAGAGATCAGCAGAAAACCGCCTGCAGAATTCCATCTGTGTTTGGGTTTTGGCCCTGCTTTGAATTTGTGGGAAACTGTGTGAAGCATTGAGGTTTTTGCTCCCAGAGAGCTCCAGCTCTGTGCCACTCACCGGTCATGGACAATGACCCAGAACGCTCACTTTTTCCAAATACAGGTGGGATAATTTCTCAGTTGAGTCAGGGTTGTGCCCATGGTAGTGCCATGTGAGGTGGTGTGGGCTCTCAAACCAGGCAGAAGCACCAGGCAGGTCCCCAGTGCTTGTTCCAGCCTTGCTGCAGGTAACATGCACTCTTCTGCAGCTGCATCCAGACCCACAGTGCTGATGGCCAGTGGACTTGCAGAGCAGCACTACTGGCTTTAGGCAGGGGTCTCCTGTCTCAAAAAGTGTTCCACCTTGCAGTAATAGTCCATGTGGACCTCAGCACTGCAGGGCAATGCCTTGTACAGCTCTACTGATAGCTGGAACCACCCTGCTTTTCCTCCTTCACACACTGTGAGAGGCTGGCAGTGTTTCAGCTTCTGTCCATTGTGTGGTGAGGTGGAGCTGTGTTAAGAGGTTTTTTTTTTTTTTGGTGGCGCAAGTTTGTTCTCAGCTCTTCTGCTTGTTCTTTGTTATCAGCTACTGAATTCCTCCTGTACCTCCTGTGTGCTCCACTTCTATATGCTGAACCTGTTCTTGTGTAGTTTCCCTAAAATGAAACTCTGAATTTGCAACCTGCAAGTGTCACACAAGCACATAATGGCCAGTTGCTGAGCTGAGGGGCACATATTGGGCAGTGTTTGTTGACTGCTTTAATAAGTGTTTCTGAAATAGGTGATGACTTCATCTTCCTCTCCTGCTCACCGCAGATATCAAGAACCAGCTCCTTTCTGCCCAAATGCTCCTCTCCATCTAACAAAAACACCCCAGGCTGGATCACGTCATTTGGCTGAGCAACACAGAGCTGCACCACGCTCATGCACGAGCTCCACTGAAGCACCTCTCCAGGTGTTTTTACAGCCTCGTGCAGTTGTGCACTGTGTGTCTGGCTGTCTGAGGTGTCTGTCCTCTGCTCAGGTGTGGATGCTCAGTGCAGTGATGAGAGGCAGCCACGTTTCCCTGATAGCATCTCAGCCCCACAGCAGCCACAGGGCTGCTGCCACATTCCTCCCCCGGCTACAAGTCTCTGATCCTGCCCGTGCTTGCCATATGCATCAGGACTTTCCAACGAGCAGGTTTCAGGAGAAGTAGCTCATGGACAAGGCGTCATCGCTGCAGTGGCCATGCTCCAGGCTCCATGGAGGGTAAAGGTAGTTCTTTCAGCTTTTTAAGGCACAGTGCAGGGACAAGAGTCACCTGATTTCCCACGGTGATGAGCAGTGACTTCCTCAGGACCTCTTGCAGGTGTCTGCTTCATCTCTGTAGCTCATTCACATGGCCTGTTGGATATTCTCCACCAGACATCTACTGTGGTACTCGTTTACCTGCTGAGATGACTCTGTGCTCCTCCGAAATCAACTGCGGTGTGTCAGATCCTCCTCTGACCACACAGGGAGCTGGTAGGAGAGACGTGCCCTATAGGGATTGTGACTTGTCCTTACCCACCAGCCACTTCCCGAGGATAACCTCTGGAGCAGCAGCTCAGGCACCTCTCTCTGGGTGAACACCACCCTGTGCTGATGGTTTTTCGCCCAGAGGGTGGCGGGGCACTGAACAGGCTCCCCAGGGAATGGCCACGGCCCCAAGGCTGACAGAGGTCAAGAAACATTTGGACAAGGCTCTCAGGCACATGGTGGGATTCTTGGGGTGTCTTGTGCAGCACCAGGAGTTAGACTTGATCATGGGTCCTGGTGGGTCCCTTCCAGCTCAGCATATTCTATGGTTCTGTGCTCTGTGCCTTTGGGAAGAGCCTGGCTTTGCCTTCCCTGTTGTTTCATCTGGTATATTCCCCTCCCAGTCGGCTCAGACAGTTGGAAGCACACAAGCAGCAGGGAGTGGGCTTTTTTGTGGTGCTGACCTTCTCACCAGCCATCCTCCCATCTGTCTTGTGGTTCCCAGCAACGTTATCCTGGCTCTGCTGTCTCTTCTGCCTTTCACTTGAGACAGGTTCTCCACAGAACAGTGGTCAGATCAGGTATCTGCCTCATGGATCCTGTAGCCGGAGGTTATTGCATTCAGCTCCTAATTCCTACTACCCACAGCCCTCTGTGCTGGCTGCAGCTGTGCCCTGGGCCCGTTACCTTGGGGTGGGAGGTGTCAGCCCTTGTCTGTGTGGGGTTTATTGTGAAAGGCCCACCAAGGGGTGCAGATGTGCAGGCCCTTACACGCTGTCTCAGCTTCTCTAGAGCTCAGGCTTCAGGGTGAGCAACCAAACCTTATCTCTCCTGTTATTCCTAGAGCCTGCTGTGGTAGCCTTGGGCTTGGGTGCCTGCATGGGCAGACCCTCTGCCTGCTTCTGCAAGCCTCTGGTGGGCAATACACCCTCCCTGGCTGCAGCACAGCGAGCAGCTGAGTCCTATTGTGCTGCTCCAGGAGCTCTGCAAGGGCAAGAAGCAGTGGGATTTCCCTTCCCACATGGACTGGCTCCAGGGTCTCTTGGGACAGCCTGATATGCATCATATGGTGCAGACGGAACAGGCTAAAATAAATCAGACTGGGAGCCAGTGGTCAGGAGCTGTGCTGGTTTGCTCTGGGAATTTGGAGCCACTTCTCTCTCAGCCTGGGAAAAAGGAGTTGGTTCAAGGCATGAGGGAACCCAATCTTGTGTGTTCCTGGCGCTGAACAACACCTACTTGGTCTGTGTGTCTGTCCTGCCATCCTGTGTAACCCACCATTCCACTCATTACTGCAGATTAGTTACCAGGGGCTGTGCTGGCTGCAAACCCACTCTGGGATGCCAGAGTGGAAAGTACAGCTGCCCCAGGGTCCCAAATGGCTCTGTCCTATTCCATGAATCCACTGGTCTCCTGCAAGCAGTTTGTGAAGAGGAATATGGTGGCACAGATCTGTGACTCTGTGCTGTGTCTGGATGCAGCCTGGAGGGAGAAGTAGCTGGGGAAGCAAAGGAAATGATGGCCAAAGGAACAAAGGAGAGAAAGGAGATCCAGGGAAGCAGGGAGGTGGGAATGGTGGGGAGGAAGTGAAAGAACAAAACAGCAAAGTGAGGGAGAGCTGGAGATGTGTCTTGGCAGAGTATGAGGACAGGTGAGCTGTGCAAGCAGGAGAGAGCTGGCTGGCAACGTGAAACTGTGTGTGCATAGCTCACTCCAGTCTGATTTGGGGCTGCATGTTGCAGGCCCCCAGATCAAGTCTGAACACACTAATACAGAAAGCTGGACCTGAGAGGAGACCTGGCTTGAAAACCAGGCTCATGGGTCAGAGGAGCAGAAGCATCTGTCATGCATCAAGCCTTTAGGAGGGCAGCTTTGGACTTCCAAAGGTTTCTTGGTATCTTTCCTACTGGGTAACCGGCATTTAAATCCGCTGATGTTCCAGCCTGGCTTCATCTTGCCTTGAAAGGTCAACTATTAGTGCTGTGCTCAGTCTCAGCTTTTGTTGTATCTCCCCTGTCTCCCTACCTGTGGCTATCTCGGGATGCTGTGTCTCCGGAGCAGCAGAAACACGGCTGTGTGCATGGAAAAGCGGGAGGATCTTGTTTCTTTGGAGGTGCTCTGTGTCAGAAGAGGAGCTGAGAAGCTCTTGTGCTCTCTGATGGTTGTGACTTGCAGCTAAATCAAAAGCTGAGGCACCGAGAGTAGCATGGCCAGTAGCCCTCTGCCCATTGCAGGTCACTGTGAGGTGACTGGCTGGCTTGGGTATCTTAATTAATGTGCTGATTGGATTTCCTATGTCTAACCAGGTTCCCAGGACTCCTAGGATGAGGCTGCTGTGAAGGACTGGTGGATCCCCTGCCTGTGCTGTGGTGCCTGCAGATTCCCTGTGATCCCCTTTCCAGCTGGAGCACGGTTGCCAAGGCCGCTGGGAAGAATGACTGTTGGATGCCTACTGCAGCCCCCTGTCCTGGGGAGGACTTGGCTCCCCGTGCTGCTGCTGGCAGCCTCTGCTCACTGCCACTGGCCCAGCGAGCCGGCAGAAGTGGTTCGGGACTGGGAAAACCAGCTGGAGGCCTCCATGCACTCGGTGCTCTCGGACCTCCGGGAGACTGTGCCGGCTGTGGTGGGCATACCCGACAGCTCTGCCGTGGTAGGACGCTACTTCAGAGTCTCCATCCCCACGGATTTAATTGCTTCCAATGGAGAAGTTGTCCAGGTGAGAAACACCATTCCCCGAGGATCGTTTTTGGTTATATTCATGCAGGATCGAGCGAGTCACCCCACTAATGGGCTGGGTCATGAGGGTGGCTGGGAAGCAGCCTTACAGTTTTGTAGGACTACAGGAGAAGGATTTTTATAAAAAATTAGTCTCACCTCACTGCAAAGTTCCTCTCTTCTGTAACAGAGAAGACTTCTCAGGGATGACTAACTGGGTTTGTTGGCTGTATTTAAACTATGAGATGCTCTGCCCCTGGAATGATGGGCACATTCATGGGGAGATGTTGCCTTGGGATCTGGGGAGCCACGGATTCCCTGGGACTGCTGCTCAGACTCGGGGAGTTTGCTTCACTGTGGTAACAAAACATTGCCAGACAAACAGACCCTGTCCTGCCAGCAGGGCTCTGGGCTGCCTGTGACACTGTCTCTCCTGACCTTGCCCCTAAGTCCCCTTGGGAAAGATGGTAGCCTTTACCCTTATCTGACTTACCCTCACTCCACTGGCACTGCAAGGACCTGAAAACTGAGTTTTGGAATCAGTCCTGAGTGCAGGAAAGGGTTAGAATAGCCCAGAGGAGGGTAGGGACATGGCCAAACACAGGTGTGCTCATTGTTAGTCCTTTCCTGGAAGGGTTTGCTTGGATCACGTGGAATTCAGAAAATTCTGTTCTTAAAAAACAGAATTGCCTTCCAATCTCAGGATTTCTTTTCAAAGAGCATTATAAAGCATTATAAAAAGACAAGCTTCTGGTGTGTCTCAGAAGATCAGAGGGAGATGGAGAGCAAGTCAGGAGCAAGTCTGACATCTCGGTTTCTCCTTGAAGGCAGGTTTGGTTTAGCTCTGTGTACAGTCACACAGTTATCCCAATCCTGATACGTGATCCTGCTGGCCCCAGCAAGGGAGCCAGACCACGATGTGCCGGGGTGGGCAGAAAATCTGAAGAATGCAGCTGTTCTGGACAGAGGGTCAGACAGGGGGAGGAGGGTGGTGGGCGAGCCAGAGGAGTTGGGGAAGGGGCCAGGCTGGTCTCGGTGACTCTGAGCTGACCACGGCCGAGGTCCCTGCCCGGCCTCACCCACAGCCTGTGCTCAGAGCACAGGGCACCTGTACAGCACTGGGCTGCCAGAGCCCGGGTGGGTGTGGTGAGCTCCAGATCTCGTGTTACAGAAATGATAACTTTGGTTTGGGATTTTGCATCCAAGTGGCTTGTTCTGGTGTTGTTTAATAGCTGCTTTGATGGCAGGAATAACTGTCAGTATTTATGTAACACCACGCTTCCTCTGTGGTCTTTTCCTGGCACAAAAGTCATCTGTGATAGCTCCAGTAGCTGCAGGAAAATACTGATGGATTATTCCCACCCCACCTGATGGCTTCAATACCTCTGCCATGTATGTGTGAGGTGTGTTGACCAACACCAACACGCCTGGAGAGCCCGGAATGGACTGGGCTGCAGCAGGACCCAGCAGCTGCTGGTTGTGTGTAGTTCAACAAACTCTGGGAGCGATTTTCATGCTCATCCCGGGGTTTACCCGAGTGCATGTTGCATCTGTTCACCTTGAAATTGATTTTAAAAGTGCAGCAGGCTCTCACTTAGCTGCTCTCTCTGGAAGGGGTCTCCTTGCTGAGCACAGCTGACCTTTGCTATGGGGATTTGATTCCTGGCCAGTGAGAACTGCGTAGGCAATTTTGGGTGCTAGGATGCATTTTTGTTTTACTGGTAAGTTTCAGGGCAAATTGCTCTGGTCTTTTTCTCAGGCTGCCTGGCATTTCTCAGCTGGAGCATTAAAATCATAATATTTGCTCTCTGGTGTACTTAAACCCTGCTAAGAAAGAATAAGGGCTGTGTCTTCTGAGATGGGGCAGGGTTTACAATGAGATATCATTACCTGTATTTTCCCCCCTTAAATTTCAAAGAAATTGTCTACAAATTTTTATTTTTAAAAACATGCTGACAGTTGCTGTCCCCAGACTCCCAGGAGCTTCCCACTGGAGCCTGGAGAAAGTGTGATTGCTTCGTTTCTAGATGATTCCCACTGATGATTTCTAGGATTGTGGTGGGGATCGCCTTGAAGCTCCTTCTCAGATCCTCTCCCTGCTTGTTAGCAGATTCCAGCCAGCTGTAGACAAAATACTTTTCTCTGCAAACTCGGTTGTGGGATGGAAACAACGCCAGGCATGTGCAGCGTGGTGGAGGAGTGCCCCGCAGGCACGCACTCCTGCACAGTCAGGTATGTGCTCCTGGGAGCAGTCCCCAGCCTTTCCCTGCCACCCCCTAAAGCTGCTGAACAACAGGTGAGATTTTACGGCTAAGGACAAAAGCAAGTTTATTTGAATGTGCTCAAGCTGCAGAGAAAAGAAGTAAAAAACTACCACGTGCCTTAATTTCAGAGTCTGTTTCCACTTTGCTCAGAGCCAGCTGCCTGCAAGGCGTTGTGGCCGTGGTAACGCCCTTCCCCTGTGCCTTGTGTTCCCAAGCAAGTGCCTTGGTCAGGCAGTGGTCGTGTCCTCTGAAGAGCAGCTGGAGCTTGCAGGTATTCCAGCTGTTGGATTTGGCAGCAGGTCAGTCCAGATGCTGTCCTCTAGCTTCCTCACTGCAGCAGGGCTTCTGGCTGCAAGACTGCTCTCCTGCTGCCTGGAGGTGGCTGGAAATTAAAACTCCTTGCTCTGCCTTCCTAAAAGGCACCTTGCAGCCCTCTCTGTCACATTTGTCACTAAAACATTGGTATTTTTACAAAGTTTGGGTTAAAACACCCAATTTCCCCGTATCATACAGCTCCCTTGCCATACAGACAATGTGAGGGCGGGTTGCCACTGGCTCCCACTGGCTCCTGGCAGATGCTGGCTGGGACAGAGTAAAGGTGGGCATTGGTGCTGGTACCCTCACCAGTCGTCATCTCCTTACCCCATTTCCACTGAGGACTGTGTGGAGTCTGACCTGTTACCTCTCAGCTGTGTCCTGTCAAAGAACAGATCATGCTCCGGTCAAAGACCAGTTGGATTTCCTGTTCCTTCCACTTCTATTTGAAGCTGCTCCAGAATTTGGCTGCTCTGATTAAAAATGCAGCTTCTAGCCTAAATTTAGAGATGGCTAGAAATATTTATATGTGCTGCCCTTTAGCCTAAATCAATTCTACCTTCATAATATTTACTTCCCTTATGTATTTATAAGTGACAGGCATATTCCCCATCTTGATTTTATTAGGTTAAACAAGCCAACCTCTTTAGTCTTTCTCATAAAATAAGCTTTCTTTCCTTACCCTCAGCTTTGCAGCTGTCTTCTGCACCTCCTCCAGCTTGAGTTTATTTTTCTTTTGTTTGCATGACCACAGCGTTACAAAACATTCCAGACGAAATTTTACCAGAACCTTTTATAAAAGCATCAAAACTTCCTTTTCTCTTCTATAAATAACCTTGTTTGATATATCCTACGATCGTTTGCTTTTCCACGTCTGCTTTGCTTTGGTTTGGACATCTTCCTATCAGCTGAAATATCCAGGTCTGTAGTTTTTGCTGCTTCCAGTTGTTGAGTCCCAGAAGAGGACATAAGGTGAGGGGCATGATTTGGGGTGGTGGCTGTTGCCAAACATGGCTCTCCACTCATCCCACCATCCAGGATATGATACACCCACAAGGAATTGATCCCTTGCACAGTTTGATATCCTAAATGCATATGCCCACAGTACATAGAGACACTATTAAATAACTTTTGTTTAAAGATGGATCTATAAAGCATGCTGGAAAGAGAGAATCTCCTGGTGTGTACTGCTTCCCAAGGCACATCCCTGCCAGAGCAGGAGATTTGCTTTGTCTTCCTTGAAGGTCATGTAAAGCTGCTGACCTGCCTTCAGTCCTGGTAGTGGATGGATTTAGTGTGGGATGGATCCCCCAGAGCAGACCTGCATGGGTTTGTAGCCAATGCTAAGGAGCTCAGGTGAGCATTCCTGGCTGTGTCTTAGCCCCTGATTGTTTTTAGGTTTGAAGTGCACGGTTTCACCAGGGCTTTGTTGGGAAGACAGGTAAAACACGTAGCAGAGGCCCTGAGAAACTGTCTCTGTAAGCAAACATAGCTGGTGGGAAAGTGATTAGAACAACAGAATTCACTCAGATGAATTACACAGTGCAGCTATGAAGGTTATCAGAGACTGGGTATCCATCTGGGAGAAAAAGAGTCTTGCTGTCATAGAATCACAGAGTTGTTTAGGTTGGAAAATACCTTCTAGATTATCAAGCCCAGCCATTAACCCAGCACTGCCAAGTCCACCACTAAACTTTCCAAGCAGGAGGCTGAGTTTCCAATGGTTGTTCTATTTGCCATCTGCTGAAGTGGCTTTTATTGAACAGCTTTGCTCTCATCAGATGTCAGGGACCTTGATTTATAAACAGGATCCACAGAGATTGGGTTGCAGGAGTCCTGACATGGGTATCTACTGTCAGGGCTGTGCTGCTCACCTCAATCCTGTTCCAACCCCGAAGCCAAGGGCTGGATGTTGGCAGCCAGCCTGCAGTGCCAGGACACACTTGCTTTCAGGGAAGAAAACCACAAAATACTGACTTATTTTTTTTTTCCCTCTTGCAATGATCTTTATTTCAAAGCATTTTAACTGGATGTGAAATTTATTAAAGTGGCATTTCTCAAAGGAAGAAGAGAAGCAAAGAGCGCTCCCGAGGGGCTGTGTCATCAAGTTGGGTATCTTAAAAGGCTCTCTGTGTCAAAGTATTTGAGCTTCACCTCCTCCCTGGGGTCCCTGGTTTTCTTGGACTAACTGGGAGGTGCAGCAACAGCCGCTGTTTACAGGGGAGCACACGGGGATAAATGGCAGTGCCTGGAACAGGTCCAGGCAAAGGAGGACTTGGGCAGGGCTTTGCTTGGTTGCCACGCTGCAATCTGAGCGATAAGATGAGCTGATAAGATTCCTTCGGAGAGGCCGAGGGGGACTCTTATCTTTTTCCTGCAGTGAGACCGACTCAGAGAATTTGGCATTTTCAGTGCACGCTTAGTAACAAGCTCTGAATTTGGAGGAGTGGAAAATGTGACTCGATCTAATTATAAACTGGCTTTTCAGACGGGCTGGGAAGTTCCTTGTTTTGTCCTGCTCTTACAGGTTGTTGCTCTGAGCATCCAGGGAGACAGAGGAATGTGACAGTAATGAGAATGCTGCGAAGGAGCAGACCTGAGACTGCAAGATCCGGTCTGCCTTTCCTTGCCATGCTCTTGAAAGCCAGCTTTCCAGCAATCTGCTGATGGCAGGAATAAATTGCCAGGGCTGGTTAGCTGTGCGGTGGCAGCACTAAACCCCCAGCACTTGGCATCCCTGCTTTGTGGTATTTTTGCTTCCCTTTGGCCTTTTGCTTATAAAAAGTGGCGCTGAAAGAAGAGCCCGACCAAACTTTTTTTTTAAGCTGTTTGAGGCTTTTCCTGCCCCGTGCTCACCCCCCGGACAAGGGATAAAGCGGGGTGTGGGCAGCCCGTGCTGACCCCAGCCCTGGCGCGGGCGGGCTGCGCCTTCCCGCTCCCAACAATAAGGCTAAACAAATCCTTCCAAGCTGCTTGCATGGACCGATGAAAGGAGGATTTCTTGGGACACTCAATGTTTTGTAGTGACCTCCCAGTGAAACAGCTGTTGTGTTCCCTTGCCCAGGCAGAGTGGGACGCTGAATGGTGTCCTTATAGCCAACACAGAGGCGCATCTGGAAAAGAAGCCGTCATGGCAGGAGTATGTGAGGGTGGCATGAGCTGGGCGTAGCCGCTCAGCCTGCACCGTGTCGGGGCCATTTTACTGATGTCAAAGAAGCTGGTCAGACAAAGCCCAGCTCGTGGGGAAGGCAGGCTGAGTCCACAGCACAGCCCTACACCCACATCCGCAGAGGAGGGGGGCTGCTTTCTGTGCGTGAGGCTTCACTCACCCCTTGAATGGCTGGAAAATGCAGATTAGCAGCAGAGACATAAGCTTATCATTCAGGTTTTCATGAGCACATAAAAGCAGAGCAGCTACTTCGAGTAGCTTGGCTACCTGGTCCTTCAGAGGCTGAAGTTTGAACTTGAAGATGAGGGCCAGGACCAGTGATGTGGCCTCTGCAAGCCTTATTCCCCCTTAGCTCAGCTTTCTGGGCTGGGTTTGATTTGTTTTTCTAAAGCAACAGCTTCAGTGCATGGAGACATACAGGAAGAGCTTTTTAGGGCTTTGGCCGGGACCGGCCAAAATGTGGGGTTGGTTCAACCGTCCTGACCTACCTGTGCACAAAGGAAGCACCAATTACCGGCTGTTCTCATGTAGCCTTTGCTCTCTGAGCAGAGGTGGTGAGCTCCTGCTGGTAATGAAGGCTTGGGTCACTGAGGCTGATGAACTTCTGAGAGCCAGTGGAGTCTCTGGGCTGTTTTTAGACTTCCAGGGGCAGAGGCATCTGCATGAAATGTCCTGGAGCAGCTTGTTTTTGTCCATGAGTTCCTGGGCCTTTTGTGCAAGGCACACAGCAGCCCAGAGGAGCAGCCTCTGCCGAGGATGCCCAAAAGCCCTGGCAGGTATCGCAGTCCCCTCCACAGGGAAGCGTGTGTGTTGCAAGTCCTCCCTGCTCACTGTGCCAAGTGCAACTTTCCTTTCTCCAGCCTGAGCTTTCCCATAGCACAGCACTGCAGCAGCACCGTAGCTGTGCCCAGTGAGCAGATGGCTCTGAGAGGTGCCCATCCTCCTTGCACCACTGTTTTCTGGGCCTTGTGTTTCTAGGCACGGCCTGTCTGATGTCCTATTTTGCAGTTCTGTTGTGTTTGAGGAAAAGAGGTGGGGTGTAAGATTGGAGGCTCCTTCACACAACCTCTCCTGGATGCACACAGGCCAACCTCCCTGGCAGGCCTGTTCCTTGGGGCCAAAGGCTCACAGCTTCATAGAATCATAGGATATTCAGAGTTGGAAGGGACCCGCAAGGACCATCAAGTCCAAGCCCTGGCCCACCACAGAACAACACAAAAAATC
>QWTY01066872.1:0-15541 GCA_008033365.1 Pseudorectes ferrugineus
GCCCAGCTCCCGAGCCTGTGGCAAGCCCCAACCCTCTTACATGACCAGCTCACAGCATCCCTCTCAGCCGGTGCCAGTCTGGACAGCATCCCAATGCTGTGCCCTGGGGAAAGGACTTGTGGAGATGGAGGAAAACCCAGGATGAGCCATCAAGCGCTCTGCTGACACTGCACAACTCTCTGGAAGCGCTTGGCCAAGTTCAAGGTCAAGGGCTGTAAATTCCTTGTTATTTTTAACTCCAGGATAGTAGCTGGCTGAAAACAAGAGGAAGAATAGCTGGGATTCAGAGAGGGAGGGGAGGTGCAGGGTAGGTGGCTGCTTTTGCCTGTTGAAAGAAGGGTGAAACCTTAAGAAAGAGGCAGGAGGGGTGGGAGAAAACAGGTGCTGCAGGGTGGCACAGTGTCCCCTGGCCCAGGTCTTGGCATATGGCTCCATCAGATGGACATTTCCAAACCAGCCCACACATCGTGTCACATCGCCTCAGCAACGGAATGCATACGCTGAGGGGACAACACTGAGACCACATGCCTGCAGCTCTGCACATCCCCCATCCCACACAGGGCACCAGTGTGGCTGCCAGGAAAAGCAGTGATGTTCCCAGGGTGTGAAACGATTAAATGCTGGGATTTGAGGAGAAAAAAACCAGTCAAGGAATAACAGAAGAGAGAACAGCCTCGCAGCAATCGCTGCGAGCTGCGCAGAGCTGAGCCATGCACAGAAGCGTGCTTGCAGAAACACCCACACCCACTCTCACGCTGGCATTCAGATCCTGTGGGACCGAGCTACGTGCACAAGGCATGTGTGCACACACGTGCGTACACGCACTCTCACAGGGGGTGTGATCCCTGCGATGCAGCTACAGGCAGCATGTCTGTGTGGGCTCAGGGTGTCCAGACACAGCTTGGCGCCCGCCGCAGTCCCACTTGGCTCCAGCCCCACAGGGCTCTGCCCCAGCTGGACACCAGGTACTGGGGCCAGTGATGGTGCTCACGGGAAACCTTCTGATCCTTGTCCTTGAGCCCAGCCGGAACAAACTAGGCAATAAAAGATTTCCTTGCTCACAGCCTCTGCTACTAGCACAAACCTGTGCCTTGGCCTTCTCCCAAGCCTGCTCTCCTGTTGTGCCTCGTGCTCCAGCCCTCCCTTGCCGTCATCTCTGACTGCATCTGCTCTGACTTCCTGGCTTCTCCGTACACCCTACAGACACACTGGGGACAATCCCAGCCCCGTGATGCTGCTGGGGTGGGTGGTTCTGCACCTCCTGGCTCAGGGCAAATCCTCCCTTGGGAAAAACCGAGGCCTGACTTCAAAGACACCCAGGGCTGGCACTCTCTGGGCTCCCCAGGGACATCTCGCAGATGGTCTCTGGGCAGCTGGGGTCTGAGACAGCCACCATCACCCATGGCCCCTGCCCCATCTCAGCTCTGGGCTGATGAAGCTTTCCTGGGTTGAGAGGCACAGTCCTTCCACCACCGCTCCATGCCCAGGAAGCCCAAGAGCCTGAGGGCTCACACTGCCACAGTCCTTAGGGGACACCCAAGCTGCCAGAACATCACCCCTCCCGAGGTCTGCACCCCTGAGGAGCACAGCCATCGTGCCCCAACCTACACCACTGCATGGACACGGGCAGAGGCACTGTCCCATGGTGATGTGGGGACACAGGGGACACACCACTGCATGGATGCAGACAGAGACCCTACCAGCACAGGTGACAGCCAGCGAGTGTCTCTCCCTGCCTGGCAGTGCCAGGCTAGACAGCTCTGCCAGGAAGATAGATGCACATGAGAAGATACTTCATGGTCTGGTCAAACCCAGCGCAAACAAAGCAGTGTGATCCAAGGAGTGAGGGGCAGACTCTGCATGGGGACAGAGCCACTGTGCTGGCACACAAAGGCCCCTTCACTGCCCAGGAAAGATGAGCAGTGTGTGCTATGGCATTGAATCTGGGACAGGGACAATCATGGTGTGAGCCCTCCTCAGACAGAAAGGCCTTTGTGAGTCAGGAGCATCCCCAGCTCTGCAGTCACCATTGGTGACCAAGCACAGCCCAAGCCACAGGGCTGGGCTTCCCTGGAGCCAGGTCATGCCAGAGCCACCCCAGACACAGTCTGTGTGATGGCCGAGTGTGTGGGAAGTGCTGGGAGCACTGGCTGACCTCTGTTGAGGCTGGATGGCACCCAGGCAGCCAGGGAGACAGGAGCCGGCTGCTTTCCGCAGCTCTGCCGGATCACCAAATCCCTGCTCCATCCCAAAAGCCCTCCCCTGTCCCATCTCCCATTGATGTGACTTATGCCATGTGGCCCCTCAAGCTACACATGGGAAGGGCCTCGGCACCCCACAGCCATCCCGGTGCCTCTGAGTGCTGCGGGCAAGCAGCCACTGAGTCACAGCAGCAGCACCCAGCTCCCAGCCTGCAGCAGAGTCAGAGCTGCTGGGCTCCCCGGCACAGACCGACCCGGGGACCCTCTGCTGCTGGGCGGTGCCATGTGGGGTTCCTCCGGGGTGCCACCCACCTGGCATCGCCATTCCAATGTCAGTCATATCAGAACTGGCCAAGCAGGGCACGAGGTCACCAACAACGTGAGACAGCAGCTTGCTCTTGCTGTGCATCCAGATGCAGGATGAGGAGGGCTGGTGCAGCAATCCCCCTCTCTGGAGACAGGATTTAGGGAAGACCACAGTGCTCCCCTAAACACAAGCAAACACAAGCAGATGCTGCTAGACCATGACCTGATGAATGACAAGTTCTCTCCATGGTCCTGCTGGGCAGGCGAGGAGCAGGCAAGCTTGGGCAGCAGCCTCACCAGACACCAGTGAAGCCATGGCACATGACATGCCACCTCCCAGAGCCAGCCTGTCCTTACCGTCACCACATATCAGCTGGCTCCTTCCAGCTGAGGGTGAGCATCAGGGTGTGGCCATGGCTGGTGGGGACCATCTTTGCCACCGGCACTGCCAGACTGGCCTGGGATGCACAGTCAGGGGCTGCTGCACCCCCTATTCCTGATCTGCCATGTGTGTCTCTCAGTTCCCCCAGCCAGGTGACGCTGCTCCTCTGTGAGGACTCACTCCAGGGCCCAGCATGTGCCAGGAGGAGGCTGAGACAGAAGAGGGACCAGACACAAAAAGCCTCAAGCCTTTTCCAAAGAGGCTTGTCATTTCTCTTCTGGGATGTGGTGAGCTGCCAGGGCCATTGCATGGCCAGGCCATCTGTGGTAGGGCAGAGCCAGGGCTTGCAGTGGGGACAGGTGGCACCACAGGAACCCCAAGCAGGGGCTGTCCCAGGAGAAGCCACACAGGGTGCACGGGAAGGGGGTGGGAGGAGTGCCAGGGGTGTGGTGCCCAGTTGATCAGCCCAGGACTCATCACAGGGCCCAGCCACGGCTCCTCCCCAGGTGCCTGGGGCCCCGCTGCACCAACATAGGTGTTCCTCGGTCTCATTCCCTGAGGAAGGACCACAGGTCTCAGGCACCTGGAAGAGCCAAGCCTGGAAGCCGCACTATGCTCCAAGGACAATGCAGGGAGGACATGCTCTGCTGCCAACAGCTGGTGCCTCAGCCCTTGTTTTCAACTTTATGTAAGCAGGGAACCCAAGCCTGCTCCGGGACATGGTGAAATTGGATCCATACGGAAACAATTAGAAAGGGGAGGGATAAGTAAGAAACTTTGCTTTGTTGGCACAACTCTCTGCCCAGGGAAGAAAACAGAGCCCAAGAGCCAGCCCAGATGTATTTGTGCTGGGGAGAAACAACCCATGAGTAAAAGAGAGGCACGGAGATGGGGCTCACTCCACACCCCCCTCTGGGACCAGCTTCGGCTGAGAGTGATAGGGGCAGGTCCTTGAGGACAGAGAGGCTCTTAAGGAGTAGAATTATAGAATACCCTGAGTTGGAAGGGAGCCACAATGATCTTCAAAGTCTAACTCTCCTACCAAGGAGGAGATGGAATCTCACCAGGGAAGCCCTTCTCGCTGGGTTGGAGACAACCCACCTTTAAGCCAGGCCCGAGTCAGTCAAATGAGGACTGTGAAACATCTGCTGGGATCCCCTCTGCCAAGACCACCTACAGGTCCCCATCCCTAGTGCCATGCTGCTCACACAAACTGGAGTTCACCTCTGCCCTGGGGATCCATCCTCTCCACAGGGCAGGGAAAGGACAAATGTTTGCTGACGCTGTGGGTTACGAGCCCAGCCCACACCCCAATGTGCCCCAGCTGCTCATACAGGCCCCGCGGGCCCCCAGCTCCTCTGGGATGTGTGATACCTGCAGGGCTTGTTGACAAGAAACACTCGCCACCACAGCTGCTTGGGAAAGGCACCCCGTAGGCACGGGGTGTTCCAGGATGAAAGCAGACTGTGAGTCAGCTGAGAAAGTGGAGTCTGGACGAGCATCTTCACGGGTGATTCCAGGATTGCATCACTGCAGTGGGAGAGGTTCACCCTCTGCCTGTGCTCACGGAGAAGTCCTTGGTCAGCCTGTGTGGGTAGGTGTCCCCCTGGACAGGTGAACCTGTGCTGGTGCTGCAGGGTGACGCCTTTGCCTGCAGCACAGTACCCTCAGAGCCACATCAGCTCCCACCCCAGCTTCAGTACGCTCCTCGAACCTTACCCTCCCGCCACAGATCCTGCACAGCCCTCGGCCAAACCCCCTCTCTGCTCCCACTGTCCCCAGGGCAGTTGAGGAGAACAGCCTGTTCTCAGGGTTCCCATGGAATGTAGCTGTACTCTCCAGCTCCCCTGCCAGTCTCCCCAGAAGGACAAAATGGCAGCAGCTGCTTCCTCATCCCTTTTTGGGACAGGAGGTCCACGAGACAGACAGGAGCATAGCCGGGCACGGGGTGCTGGCCGTGCCTCACCCCAGTGAAACCTGGGAGCCTGATGCAAGCACATGGGGAACTTGCTCTGCTGGCAACTTCCACTGTGTCTTTCGTCAGCCAAACGGTCTGTTCCAGGTTTGTGTCTTTCATCAACAAAGTCCTTCAGAGCTGGAATCCTGGGAGGTAAGTATCTGGAATGTGTTAGGAACAGCTAATCCCAGGTTTGTCCTTCCCTGCAGGAGAGGAGGAGCAGGGCAGGTGAGATGGGGCCGCAGGTGCTGGCTGGCTTCCCAAGCTGCTTAGCAGGAGCATGGGCTGCCCTGCCAGCAGCAGCACGGCCACTGCACTGAGCAGGGGCTCCTCCTCACCCTGACCCTGCTTCAGACCTTCCACAGGGACCATGTCTGTGCCTGCAGCCATCGCAACCGGAGCCCGCACATGATCCTTTGTCCCCTTCTCCCTCGCAAGGGAACGTGGTCTCTGCCAAACTGCTGGTGTCCTGTCACTGGACGTGTCCCTGCCGTCACAATCTGTGATGAAGCACTCTGGATCCCCCGTCTGTCCCAGGCTGAAGGCTGTTCTCAGCTGGTGAGAGATGGGATGGGGCAGCAGGAGATGAGACCTGCCAGCCCTCCCAAGCTCCTGGGACTCATCCAGGAGCTCCTGTGCAGTGTGCTGTGCTGGGGCTGAGACCCCCAGGAGATGTGAATGGGTCAAGCCAGCACTGGAGCCAGGAATCCACAGCCACAGGACAGAGGATGTGACTCAAGGGTGGCAGAGCCAGCCCAAACCACCCCAGTCTGTGGCATGGAGCTCACCCTCCATGGGAGGAGATGTGCCCATGCTCGACCCAGCTTGCCTCTTTGTGACAAGTCACCACCAACACTGGAGCCACTGCCTGACACCTCCTGCCCTGTGCCCACCAGCGCTGAGCTCTTCAAGAGCTGATGGCCTGCTCCAAAGTGCCCTAAAATACCCCAAAACCTCTCCCTCAGTTTGGCATACTTTGGGCTTCCCAGGGTGGCCAGCAAGACCACTTGCCCCAAACCAGGCAGCCCAGCTGGGCCAACAGAATCTCTTTAGTGACCCATTCAGCTTGCTCAGGTGGCTGTTTCCATTCCCTACCCAGCTCCCTGCCAAGTGTGGATTGGTTTTGAAATTATGGATTCCTTCTTTACTTCCAAATGTGAACATTGTTTTCTCTTGCATGTCTTTTGCTTTTTTTGTGTTGGACATGGGAAGTTCCCAGCATTTGTCAGTCGTGGAGCCCAGGCAGGGAAGAAAAAGCAAACACTGTGCTCAGCTGAGGGTGAGGAGGCTGGAAGGGCTGTAAATTTTAAGCACAAACTAACCCCAAACACTTTCTATGTCGTTCAGCCAGGCCTGGTCTGAGCCTTTCACAATGACCAGGTGTCTTCACACAGTGATTTAGTTCCTCACTCCTGGCTCACCATTTCCCATGAGTTCCAGAAATCATGGCCCAAACTGGAGTTACCTCAGCCTGACCTGGATGATGTAAGCCACGCAAGGGAGCAGGTGAAGTATGCCCCAGAGGGACACAGCCACCTCCACCCCAGGCCACGCACCTCCATCCGCTCCAGGGAACAACCTCCAAACTCACTCTGGTCCTTCCCTTTCTGTCCTGTCTGACCACTGCACCAGCACTTCTCCAACACAAGGACCTGCCAAAACCCCCTCTCACCCTTCCTAGTCCTCCCAGCAGTTCCCAGCATTGCCCTGACCCTTTCTGCTGCTTCTTCTCTCCTCCCACCCATGGTGAACATGCACTGGTGTGCTCAGGGGAACCATCTGCCTGCACCTAGAGATGCAGGGCACTCATATGGGCACCCTTCTGAGGGCATCCTTGAGTGCCTCTGGCCCGAATTTCCTAAAGATCAAGGTCCAGTAAAACTCTCAGGTGTCCATTTTGCCAATTGAAACACTGAACATCCCGGATCTCCTTAACACAATGGAGAACAGTTACTATGACAAAAATCTCCTGGAGGAGCTGTGATGGCAGCAGTGGAGCTGGGTGCCAGCCCTGGGAGCTCTGCACTGCTGTCTCCAGCTGCGCCCATGGCAGCCAACAGTCGGGTGCGCTGCTCACCACCCCAGATAATTATAGCTCCACTGTTTATATACCCTCAGCCCGTGGCCACAGGAAGGAAGGCTGGAGGACACTCTACGTAACAGAGCTCTCCACCCCTTCCCCGCTCCCCCTCCCACCTGCACCCCCCCCCCCGTGTGAATTTCGCGTGTGTGACAAGACACCACGGCCCAGCATTGTTTGTCAGAGCTGGTCACAGCCCGCAGCTTCCCCTTTCTGTCACCCATGGCACCCTGCTCTAAGCTCTCCAGGCACTCTGTCCCCCCTCTGCACCATTTGCAATCTCCTCCTGCATCCCTCAGCCTGGCAGCTTCTTGATCCCACAGCTTGACTGGGGACATGAAGGCTTGTCCCTGTCCCCATGCATGGCTGAACCACGTGGTTCCTGCAGCCTGCGCCCATCTCCAGAGCTGTGGGTGCCCTGAAGCACCGGATGATGGTGGGTCAGTGCTCTCCTCTTCACACAGGTCAGCCGTGGCATCTCTGTGTCAATCCTGCCTCCCTGCCGCAGCAAACGGCACCTCCACGGCAATCCCGTGCTGCTTGCTGGGGCTGAGCACGACCGAGCAGAGTGCAAGGGAGCTTCTGAGCCGTGCGGTTGTCCTCTGCAGGGACAAGTGACCACCAGTCATCACTGCAGTGGGATCCCAAGAAGCTGCCCGGGTGGCATCAGTGGTGGCACTGGAAGGGGTTGCACAGCTGCGGTGAGGAGCGGGGGAGCAGAGCCCCTTACCCACCCACGGAGAAGCAATGACCCGGCAAGGCTGGGCTGCAGGATTACGAATGGGATGGGCTGTGTCCCGCACGAACGGGCCAGGCCAGCCAGCTGCGGCTGAGCCAGCACTTTCGTGTTTGTTTGGGCTGTTAGATAACTTCGAAAGCAGAAGCTGGAAGGGCTGGCGGCTGAACAGTTTGTTCTTTCCGACTTCCACACGCTGCTGCCTCAAACCTCAACGCTGTGCAGGGCTTAAACCACAGCCCTGCTGTGCCGTTCAGAGCCGCCCTGTCCTCTCATCCTCACCCCACCGTGTCCCTGGAGCCCCTCCAGCCCCGCTGCCCTTCAGCCCAGGGCCGAGCTCCGCCTCTTCACGCTGCCAGAGGAGGAAACAGAGCAGCGGGAACGCTTCTCTGGAGGGGTCTCAGCCCCACACCCCTAGCCTGGCACAGGGCGAGGGGCTGCTGCCACCTCCTGGCCACGGCTCGGGCTCAGGGCAACCCACGGGCGGCACGGCACGGCACGGCACAGCTCAGGTGCCGCCCGGCCGCACCCCGCTCCCAGCCACGGCCGCCGCGCGGGGAAGGAGCGAGGGTCAGGCACCGCCGCCGCCCGGCACAGCCCGTATCCTCCTACACGTATCCACTGGGAACGGGGGCAGGGAACAGGAGAGGACAAGGCCACTGCAAGCCCTGTTCCAAGGAGTGTATCTTACAGCTTTGCCAAAGGGCAGCGAGGGGAAGTGGGTCCAGGTTACCTTTGAGCACCCGAGCCTCTCCAGGGACACGCAGCCTCACCTCCCCAGGTAAAAGGGACGGCTGGGGCTGCAGCACTGAGGTGTCACCTCCTTGGGGACCAGGATGGTCCACACAGCCCCTGAGCCCAAGAGGGTCCAGACCCCGGCATAGTGCTCTGCCTCACTTTCCTGGCCACCAGGAAGCGAGGGCATGAGGCACACAGTGCTCTGCCATGAGCAGAAAACAAGTGATGCTGAGAAACCCTGCAAGGGTGCCCTGCTCCTCTGCTCCTGGCAATGGTAGTGCTGGGAATAGACATGCCTGGCTGTGCAGTCACAGTTCCCACATCCCCTCAAGTCGCACAAAGTCCACCCCACAAGGGGAGGCACCCCTACCTGATCAAAGGGAAGGCTGTTTTGCCACAGCTGGTCCCAATATCCCTCACTGGGCTGCATCACACCTCCCTTTCAGCTGCTGGAGCATCCCAACCAGTGATACAGGGTCCCAGTTCCCAGCAGCAACTGGGAGCTTTCAAGAAACTACAGGGCCAAATACAAGGTTGGGCTGAGGCCAAATCACTAGCACAGGCTTTGCCTCTGTCCAAGGGAGTGTGGTGAGGGTCTGATCCTGTGTCTGAGGACCAGGAGCCAGGCACAGCATCATGGAGTCTGCTAAGACCCCTCTCCCAGTGCTGGAACACTGGGAATGAAATCCCCCCAGGCCAGGACCGAGCAACAGGCAAGGAGCAGCATGTGCTGTGGCCCAGCCAGGAGCTGGCACAGGTGAGCTGGGGAAGGAAAGCAGTGCCATGGCTGCCCTGGAAGGAGAGGGAGGCTGCAAAGCCAAGCAGTAGAGAGAACAGGCAGGAATGGAGCAGAAGCCAAATGGATGCAGAGAGGACAATGCTGCAGACTTGTTAAGGCTGGGACTCACTCAGCTGAGGACACAAACAGGGCTGACCCAGAGCCCTGCCGAGCTCCACATGCTTTGGTGACACTGTGTGCTATGGCCAGAGAGGCGCAGGGGGCCGGGGGTGCTGCAGTGTGATGGGCATCACGCCTTGACTCAGGGCACAGTCACCGCGCACGAGGCGGAGCGGGAGGACACAGTGGCCCGGGCACACACAGGCAGGGTGTTCATGTGGCGGTGTCCAGACGCCTCTCCGAAAGCCTGCGTTCTGGACAGAGGCAGCCCTGGGAGCCTGACAAGTGCTCTTCCTCCCTCTGGTGCCTGACTTGTGACACCATGGTCCTACAGACTGCCCCAGGGCTGGCACAACTCGGAGCCAGCTTGAGCCACCAGGTCCCACACGGCAGCTCTCCTGCTGCTCACTTGCCTCCCCGTGGGCAGGGGCTGGGGAGAGCCCCAGGGCTGACAAGGACAGCCCTATGGACTGTGCAGGCAATGGAGGGAATGGGGTGGGACACGTCAGGTTTTAGACACGAGGGCAGACTCTGCGACAGCCAGTGAGGTTTGCCTTTGCCTGGGACAGAGTGTCCTGGGAAACAGCGTACCTGCCACAGCTCCGCACCATGCACTTGGGAGAACAGGCAGGGTCAGAGCCACCTCTGCTACTCCAGGTCTGAGGGTGTGTTTGAGGTCAAGCAGAAGAGAGACTTCTGACACGGGGAGCACTTGGTTTTGCTGGTCTCCATGATGGGGAGGGCCCAGCAAAGCTGTTGGCTGTCCTAGGCAAGCTGCTCCTGCCCCAGGGAAGTGGCCTTGCATGCCACAGGAGGGACGGGATGTGCTGGGCTTGTGCCGGATCCACTTGACTAGACTCTGTAAATGATTTTTTATATAACTCTGTTTTCTGATTGCTTTCAGCACCTTCCAAGTGAAAGCCACAGGCATCCACAGTCTGCATGCCTGGTTGCTATGAATGGGATGAAGGCGTTTGTTCCCCCACTCACTGTGAAAAGCTGCCCATTCCCGCAGTGAAACCCTGGTGAGGCAGCAGTGATGCTCTCATGTCAGACCCAGGTTACCGTCATAGTGAGCAGGCTGGTCACAGCTGGGACAGACCGAGGAAGGGGACACGCACAGCCTGGCTCCCCTTGCTCTGGTTGTTTCTCCCAGGCTTCCCCAGCCACATCCCTGCTCCCCATCCCAGCAGCTGCTGGAAGCCCAGCAGCCCAAGCCGGCGGTCAGTGGCACCAGCTATACCCAGTATATCGGGACAAACCCCATCCTGCTATCTTCCGCAGGGGAATGACTCCTGGGGCCACAGGCAGCTGTCCTGGCAGTGGTGGAGAGCATCCTGCTGGTGTAGGGAGGGGTCCTTGCATCCCCACTGGGAGCTTGGCGGGGCGCAGATCTTGGATGTGCCTCAGGAACACAGTTCCCACGCGTTCGGCCCACGCAGGCGGCAGCACATTGCTCCTGCCCGCAGGAGACCTGGGAACGTGGCCGCCCGGGCTGGCTCCCTGTGAGCGGATGTTATTTTAACTCCCAGTTCCTCTCTCATTTTTGCCAGGCAACGACTGGTTCTCCTGTTGGCTAAGCAATAAAGAGCCCCTTTTTTTTCCTCCTCCACTATTTCTAGGTTATTTTTAGGCTTTTCTCAGTGGGTCTTTGCCGCAGACACTCAAAGGGCTGGAGAAGTTGTCCTGCTTCGCGTGCCCAGAGGAAGGGGAGCAATGTGCAGGGCAGGAGATGCCAATAAAAAGGGCTTCCCAATCCAGATGAGGAAGCACATGCCTTGGAGCTCCCACTGGCCCGTGCTGCAAGCTCCTCTTCTCCCACACAGCTGTGCTGTGCAAGACTTGGTCTTCCACAAGAGAGCCGTGATGCCCACATCTTCCCAACCATGCCAGCAGCAGCCTTCACCTCTCCAGAGCCCAACCAAGGCAGCTCCTCCATGTGGTGCTAGCGGGGAGGTCCCTATGTTGGACCAGCTGCAGCCCTGGGCAAGGTGAGGTGCAGAGGCAATAGGGAGGGACTTCTGCTGAAGGGAAATTGATGGGACAGGGCCTTAAGGTGACCAGAGAGGGTCACACATAGCCTTAGCAGTGCAGGAACTGCCAGATGGAGCTGACAGAGCTGAAGTCAGCCAGTGTTGCATTCAGGCTTGGGAGAGGGACCAGGCCCCATGAGGGGGAGAGAAGAATGTGAGGGACAGTGCCTGCCAGCACTGTGGAGTACCAGTGCCATGGCCAGAATCCCCCCACTGAGAGTACTGATGGGAGTGATGCTGCCCTGTCCCCAAAACAGAGGACATGAGATAGCACATCCCGAACCCCTTGTCACATCAATGTTCAGGAGAAGGAAGTGCTCTTTGGGCAGCAAAGAAAGAAACAGCCTGTGTCTCCACCAGGCAGTCCAGCCTAAGGCTGGGATCCTCTGCAAGTCCCCCCACCACCCACAAAGGCTGTTTTGTCCCCAGGGGCAAAAGGACTCTTCACTTGGGGCAGGAGGTGTTACTGTGTGTGGCCTCACAGCCCTTTGTCTCCTGGAAAATTGCAAAACCCTGAGCTTCGCTGCAGCTCCAAGAAGCTCAGAAAGAGCCAGAACCTGCTGGAAGGCAGACGCCCGTGTGGGCGCTGGGCCAGCTCGAACCTTCCAGGCTGTTACGCAGCGCTGGAGCCCCACAGCTGCTTGGCAAGGACACTGCCGACCTTCCCACGTCACAGCCCCAAGCAGCCTGGGCCAGCTGTGTCCAGGCACTGGGCTGGGGTTGCTGTTTTTCTGCTTTATCAGGATCTTGCTGAGCTCGGCGGTGAGTGGGTCATGTTTGTGCAGTGGTTTGTGCGGGCGAGCGGTTATGTAAGCGCCCAGGGTTGCTCCGGAGGCGCGGCCGGCTGCGCCTCCCCAGCGCATGTGCGGGGCTGCGGGGCCGCACGCCGCCGCGGCCGCCGGGGACAGCAGCACACGCAGCCCCGCGCTCCGTGCAGTTTTGTTACTGTCCCAGCTCGTTACCAAGGTGCACAGCGTGTGCCTGAGCTGCCGCGATGCCCGGTGCTACCAGGCTGCATGCCAGGGGGCTGGTGGCCGAGCCGTGCGCTGCAGCAGCCGTGTTTACCCTGCACTGGCTCCCGACGCGACGCTGCTCTGGCCACTGCCAAAACGCCTGCGCCTGCTCCAGTAACCCAGCTCCTGAAGGTCGCTGGCTGGAGGCCGGGCTTGCGTTCCATCTGCCTGCTTTTATTATTGATTGTCCTTATCATCGCTTGAGAGAACAGCATGTCCCAAACACCCGGGGGCAGGACGGGGCTCACTGCCGCTGCTGCTGCCTTTTGCCCAAGCTCTGTCTCTCCCCAGTGGAGAGGTGCAGGCACCAGAAGCTGCACTGCCACTGTCACCTCTGCCCACGTGCGCAAGCCACGATGCCACAAGCTGGGGCCAAGAGACAGCAGTGTTCCTGTGTCTGCTGCCATGAGCAAACCATGAGTCCCTCTTGCCACTATCTCCATCTGAAGCACAGGTTCCCACACAGCAACAGACCCCTGCATGTGCCCATTCCCAGGGTGTGCTCCCAGCAGGACCCTCAGCAAATGCATCCCATCACTCCACCGCTGTCTCGGCTCCCATGGTGCCTTGGTCCAGCACCCACTGGCCTGGAGGCTGCAGGGACATGGGAAGGGACAGGGGACCCTGATCAGTCAGAGCAAGTGGTGCTGCTCCATCACAGCCCAGCTGGGCTGGGACAGCCACCATGCACAGCACAGGGCAGCAGCCAGGTGGGAAATGGTATGAACAGCCCTGGGCTGTGAGCATCTCTGCTGCTGCTAGCCCAGACGCCAGAAGGATAAGCAAGGGAGCACCAGGGTGGCAGCAGGGGCATGTCCAGGTGGCAGCAAAAGAGAGGAAGAAAGGGAGGAAAGTGAAACAGAAACAGAGAGGAAGGAAGGAAGGAAGGAAGGAAGGAAGGAAGGAAGGAAGGAAGGAAGGAAGGAAGGAAGGCAGGAAGAGACCTGTGACCCCCCCCATTCTCTCCAGGTGTTGGCTGATGTTTAGCTACTGTGCCATTGATGGTACAGCATGTGCCAGGCTGCGTTGGGGGACAGGGACACATGTGGCACTGTGCACAGGTGCATTGTCCAGGTCTATGCTGCCTGGCATGAGCTTTTCATGCTTCTGTTGAGAGCACAGTGGGATGGCAGGGTGGACGAAAGGAACTGCAGCTCCAGGACACACCGGTCAAATCAAATTGGGCTTTCACATGCTAATTACCAAACATTGGCCAGCACAGGACCGAGCACACCCTCTTCATACCACAAACCCGCTGGTCTTTGAGGCGTTTCCAACTTGCTAGAAGACACACCTGGGCAGAGCTGACCGAGGCAGCCTGGAGGGCCCTGTCAAGGGTCCCCCACTGCCCTCAGGGCATATGGAAAGAGGACCAGAATCACAGGAAGGCAAGTCCTTGGGACAGGGAACAGAGCAGCATACGGCTCACCCCAACTTGGCCCATGTACTTGGAAAAGGGAAGCTAAGGGGCAGTTCATTGCCAGGACACAGGAATGGCCCCATGGTGAAATGGGGGTGGTGGAGTCTCTTTGGGGATAGCGGGACCCCAACCCAGCCCTGTAGGGTGCCACCATGCCCCAGGCAACCCAGCTACCCCTTGCTTTGCCATCTGCCTAAGGACAGCCCTTGTGTGGGGGGTTTATTGGGCCTGACAAGCCAGCTGGGACACCAGCAGATAATCTCTGCCTTGCTGGGGACAGTCCCCCAGCAGGGTCAGACATGCTTGCCATAGAGGAGTGGAAAATTCCTCTCACTGTGCAGGCACTCCTTACAGCCCGGGCACATCAGCTGTCATCCTGCAGGACTTGGCATGCCCCAGAGTGTTTATCAACACTGTTTCGCAAGAGCCATGGCACACAGCCTGGCAGGGGCATGCAAGCCTCTTGGGCAACCAGCTCTGCTGAAAGCCAGTTCTCTTGGGAAACACTCCAGGCTGGGAGTCCAGTGTGGGTTGATATCATCTGAGTGGCCATCAGCACCTTCTCCTTTCTGGCCTCCTGAGTTCAAGGACGGAGATGTGAGCTTTGGTCTTGGTCCTCTCTCAATCCTGCAGAACCCTTCCCTTGGTCTCACCTGGCAAGGTTGTAAATGACCTCAACATGCTGTTTCCCCACTCACCCAGGGCATGCTGCTCCATACTCACAGGGTATGTGGCTTGGGGAGGGAGTCACCCCACTCCCTCCAAGGGGTTTGGAGGTATCAGCTGGAGCAACAGCATGAATGTGATGACAGCACATCTGGCTGAGGGCTGCCCTGCAGGCACAGACCAGCGGCTGCATGATGCCTGAGAGATGACACAGCTGGGCCAGCCGGTCCCCAGTTAACTCCAGATGTGCACAGCTGACACAGTCCCCTCAGGCAGGGAAGAAAGCAGGCACATCCTGGACAACACTGGCTGGACGGGACAGGGGACATGGAGTTGCAATCAGGCCAGCCCTGGGAGCCAGTCCGAGCCCTGCGGTTGCCCCGGCCAGGGCTGGCTATGCCCACCTAACTCCATGGTGCTGTACATGGCCACGATCAGTGGGTGCAGCAGCAGGATGTCAAGAAGGCACAGTGGCAGAGTGTTCTGCTCTGCTGGAGGCACCATGGAGCCCAGGAAATGTCTTAGCTGCTCTTGAAATCTCAAGATGCACCTCAAAGCCGTGCTCAAATGGGAAATGGGTGGTGGGTTTGTGGGGTGAGTGTCACTCCCTCAGAGTAAAGAAGCAAAGCGTGCCCCCCTCCTGCCTTTCAAAAGGGCCAGCAGCTGCCCTTGGCACCAAGGGGCTGCGGGGCACAGCCTTCCCCAGCAGGCAAGGTCACTCACAATGGAACTGGGGGTGCAGGGACCGGGGGGAAGTGGGGTGTTCCTGGAGTGGGGACCATCCCAGCAAGGCCAGCTGGCACCTGAAGCATCGCACAGACCCTGCCCCAATTCCAGTGCAGCTGGAGCAGCAGCAGCGAACAGGCTTCGTGCAGCCGCCAAGATGTTTGCTGGAGCAGAGGCACGCATAAACATTTTGTTTAATCAAGGACTCGGAGTGAACACAGTGTACCCTGGCTCCGTGCAGCGGGAACAGCTGCGGCCCCGCGGGGCAGGGCCGGGGACACCGATCGGCGGTGGCAGAGCGACCTCCCGTGGCACGGTCCCGACCCCGGGGCGCTCAGCACCGTCGCTGCGGCGGCAGCAGGAGAAGGAAGCCCCATGACAGCCG